>JAOVVF010000014.1:11053106-11066377 GCA_028565595.1 Duopalatinus emarginatus | reverse complement strand
ATGAATGAATAAACACTACTGATATCTGCTGGCAGTAGCAGCACCAGAAGTGTTTTTGTAGCAGGTGCTCTGAAGTATCTGACGTATTTAATCTGTGGTCATAAACTGCACCCATTTACTGAAAACCTACAAATGGAAAAGAAAAAACAAAACGAAGAATCATAGGACTTTCTAGAAAAAAACATCCTGCTGATGTGCACCACTTGACCCTGACATTCACAATTCACAAAATCACAAAACACAATTATGAATGCTGCATCCATCCTGAAACCTTTTGCTATTCGTCCTTTAAAAAAGCTTGCACATTTTTGACCCCTGCCACCACCCCTCTCCTCTGTACAGGACACATTTATGATATTTATGTCAGATAATATAAATATTAAAAGGAATGAAAGCAAAAAGGCATATTTAACACTGCCAATTATTTTACATAACAATTAAAACATTCTGAGCAAAATAATAATAAAATGTAATGAATGTTGTAACAAATAGAGTAAATTTTATTGGATTGTGCAGGTGTATGTATGTGGAAATATGTGCTTGTGTGTGCGTGTGTGCGCCCGTCAGCGTAAGATACATGAACACAAACACGCAAACAGACAAACTGAATCGACAAACAGGCAGACATGCACCACAGTGCCAGAAAAACTGGTAAACCAGTCTAATACTTGGTACGAGCACAGGACTGTAGATGTATGACTGGGCATAAATTCCACAAGCTTGTAGAAATATTCTGTAGGCAATGAACACCACAATTCTTGCAGTTCTGTAGATCTGGTGACTGAGGTGGGAATGGTAAAACCCCAAACTCCTGTAATGATAATTTGGTGTTTTTACATTTACATTTACAGCATTTGGCAGACGCTCTTATTACAGGTAGGCCAATGTAGTGTTTGGAGTCTTGCCCAAGGACCCTTATTGGTGTAGCACAGATTGGTTGCCTAGACTGGGAATCGAACCCAGGTCTCGCACATGAGAGCCAATGATGTTACCACTGTACCACACCAAGAGACCGACTTGGACAATAGTGGTTACAGCTCACACAAATTAAACCAAAACTGCAATTTTTACCTAAAATGATCTGCCTATCCCAGACCCAAGTGGATCAGTAGAATTATTAAAATGATTCAGCATTATATACAGCTTCGTGAATAAAAAGTCTCCTGAGGATCTGGTCATAGCCTCCTCAGTGTTAAGAAAATAAAACCTTTAATGTTCACACTGACGTGATATGAAGATTTGTATAAGAGAGATAAAGGAACCACTTTCTAAAGATTTATAAGAACTTTTAGTCAGAATTTTATTTGTAATTTGTCAAATAACTATTTTTTATTTTCTGATTTGATTGCCAAACATCAGCAAAACTGGATACTAAGTGATCTGGAAGTATCCAGATGACCCATGATGTTTTTTGGCCTTATTGCCCATAATTATCTACAAAGGCTATAATTGTAGCTACAGATTGCACCGTACTGTTAGGCTAGCTAGGATGGTATTTACATTTACGGCATTTGGCAGACGATCTTATCCAGAGCGACTTTACAAGGTTATTGGTATTACAGGTAGGCCAACGAAGTGTTAGGAATCTTGCCCAAGGACCCTTATTGGTGTAACACAGACTGGTTGTTCAGACCAGGAATCGAACCCAGGTCTCTCACATGGGAGCCAATGATGTTACCTCTGAACCACACCAACCATGGTATGGTGGTGGCACCTGGGCTCTCTGCAGTCCTTTCTGTGTGGAGTTTGCATGTTCTTTCTGGGACTGGTAACCTGTGCAGGGTGTTTCCCTGCTTTCCATGCATTAAGTGCTGGAATAAACTCCAGCATGCCCCACAGCCCAGTAGTAGAAGAGGTGGCCTAGATAATGAGTGATTTGTTAGGATAGCTGACATTTTGGGTAGATAACTAATATGATTTATCCACCTTAACTGTCCAGAAAGATTAAAACTATAATATCATATCTCATATCTTTTTTTTCTTTCTCTCTTTTTTTTAAGCATATGTCTTTTTTTTGTATTTTTGGATGTTTTTTGGCCCAGCAGCAACATAGCAAAGATACAAGGAACTAGCGTTTGGGGTATTGTTGACGATCAGCGTCTTCTTTAAAAGCCACTAATTTAATGCTGTGGAAATGTGTTTCGTGCCACAGGCTCAGAACAGATGAAACACATCTATTTTTAATTAGGAATATAAGCACATTGTTCTCTGTCCATCTATCTTTAAACATCATGTTTTAATTGCCAATCTTTTTTTTCGATTTAAGTCACGTCTGCTAATCGTACCACAGACATCTAAATAAAAAATCTTGTAAAATCTGTGACATCTTTTCTTTTTCTGTAGCTAGTCTTGGGTTCAGTGGGCTGCCATAAGCTCAACACACCGAATTGGCAGAAAAACTGGCTCTCAAAAAATATACGTAAAAATAGTATAGATTGGTGGTGGCTCTATTATGGTATGTTTAGCTGAAGTTTCATAGGACCCCTGATACATCTACTAACATCTCTTACTGCTGAATGCTACGTCTGCCTTTTTTCTGATGAGTTACACGTGTTCATGTCCTGCATTTATTTTGATGGATTTGGCCTTTTCCAACAGGACCATGCGTTGCCTACACATCTAGGGATGCCAAATTATGGTTAAAAGAACACTCTAGAACACGCCTGGGTTTTTTCCTCAACATTATCGACCACATCTGGGATGCAACACGCTGTGGAACACAGAAATCACCCACATCAGAATGCAACAGAATTGTGGACCATTCTGCATGAAATATGGTGTTGATTAATTACAGATATTTATTATTTCTGCAAGCTCTGACCAAGTGTTAGACTGGTGTACCCTTTTTTTTCTGGTACTTCAGTGTTATTTACATAAATGCATGTGGCAGTGTTTCATGTTCAAATAGCATCAAAAAGATCATGCTGTATAAATCTAAAAACAGCTTGATCAGGCTTTAGAGTCTTTTTTCCACTACAGAATAATTACTTCTCTAATTTCTTAAAAGAAAAATCCAGTGCTGTTTTAATATCACAGCCAGACCAGCGGCTTGATATTATTAAGTAGAAATGCAGCTCTCTTTGTGTACTAAAGGTCTAATGCATGTAATGTGCTGCTAAAAATAAAATCCATATTCAACAAACTGTATTACTGTAAATGTATGGACTCAATAATTACCTTCAGCACCTCATGAGTAGGAGGAGAGTCAGTATGAGTTCAACTCTGGAGACCTTACACCTGTAACCCACCTGCTTTCTTTATCCTGTGTGTTATCGAAGAACGGGGATTTATTGACGCATCAATCTGGAACTTTCTTTCTGGTATTTTCTTCCCTGCTTTTTGCCCCCTGGAGAATTCACAGATGACTCGACAGATTGCCGTCTTTACGGCGCTAAGATGCAAAGCACCCTTTTTTTTCGCCAAGTCGGCTTTGATGCATTTTTATTGCACTGTGACTTTGGAGCGAATGACATGGAAATGTTGAAGCCATTTCGCAGCTCTTGTGAGTG
Organism: Duopalatinus emarginatus; assembly: GCA_028565595.1. Lineage (NCBI taxonomy): Eukaryota > Metazoa > Chordata > Actinopteri > Siluriformes > Pimelodidae > Duopalatinus > Duopalatinus emarginatus. Next base: position 11,062,868 of record JAOVVF010000014.1, on the reverse strand, counting down.
CAGAAAACCTGGCAGACTCTCCCACTTGAGCAAGTCTTACACGTCCCAGGTGCAGTGTGCATCTTCACCTCATTTCTAAAATGTGTAAAAGTTTTGAAAGCCCTTCTCATGTGGTTTGGGGGATTTTTATGAGGAATTGTGTAGCATCTGTCGGCAGGCTACTTTTACTCTCTCTATAACCGGAAATGCCTTATTATGTAATAAGCAACGTCTGGGATGTGTGTGTGTGTGTACCTTGATTATACACTGAAGTGCACAAACATGGAAATATTTTGTAGACAATGAACACCATACTTCCTTCAGAAAGGTCCACAAGAGGTGTAGGGTGTCTTTCACAACGTGTTGTATGGCATCCCAGATGTGTTCGATAACGTTGAGTTCAGGTGACTTTGGTGTTAACGGCAAAACCTCTAACTCAGATGAGTCATCTTGTAAGCATAATTAGGTGTCTGTAGACGTGTGGGGCAGCATATTGTCCTGTTGGAAAAGGCCAAACCTATCAGAATGAATGCAGGACATGAACAGTCCCATGGCATGCCAGCTAAACAAACCCCATACCATTATGGAGCCACCACCATCCACTACAGCTTAGTTTTATATCTTTTTTTTTTTTAGTGATAGTGATATATATCTGAGAAACAAAAGTCTCGACAGGGATAGGAATATCTGACAATTTTGGGTGGTCCCAAAAAGAAAAAAACGTGCCTTTTTGTACTGACATTATGGTTAGGCATAGCATTAATTATTTACATTTATCATTATGTCTATAGGAGAGCCCTCCCAGAATAGCAATACAAAGGTGTGTGTGTGTAACTACAAAAAGCACAGAATTTCGAAGGGTAGCATGAAGTGAGATAAATATTTGGCTGAGATAAAGCCTGAAGAGAGATATATAGATGAGGAATGAGGTAAGAAACTGGAGAGCATGAAGAATAGGAGACGAGGCTGTACGTTTATTATTGCAAAACAAAATCCGGTTCTACGCTTTAGTCAAAACCGGTAGTGGTTTACAATCTGAATCTCATGCAGTGTTGTTAGACTTTGTGTGTGTGAGGGATTTATAACAACATAATCACTGAAAACAACAAAACTGTAAATAATGTTGATGTGGTGGGAATAACAATATAAATGTGGTCTAACCCGCTTATTCTACTACTGAGGGTAATTAATGAGGGTCGTAATTAGACAGATGACAGGGAACATCCTGGGCAGGTCACCAGTCCATGGTGGGCTGGACAAAAACAGAGAGTGTTCCTGTAATTATTTATTTATTTTGTTGTGTGTGATGGTGCATTGTGGTGGTGAGATCTCTCACCTTGCACTCAGCATTCCTGGGCCATCCTTCGCATCCATCATGACCCTTAATAAGGATGAATAAATGATATTGTCGTATGCCTGTAGGTGACTTGCTGTGTGACAAATCTAGAGGCAGGCGCGTAAAAATAAAATGCAGCCAAAGTAGCAGGTTCCCCTCATTTAAAAAGACTGGATTATAAAAGTCAGTGGCAGCTTATGAAAATGACTGAAAAGAAAAACAAGGAGAAACAAAACAGTTTATGAGTTCTGTCTAAGATTCGTCTTTAAGTAAACGTGAACTATTGGTCTACTGTGCTTGCGTAGTGTGCTTTAACCCATATGTGCAGTGAAACACGCACTATTGAACACTAGGGGGCAGTGAAGACACCTGCCCTGAGCGGATGGGCAGCAGTTGGGGGTTAGGTGCCGTGCTTAATCGCAATTAAGTCGTAGCATGTCGGTTGTGAGCATCAAACTGGGGGAGTCTCCAGTCACAAAGCCAGTCACCTTGACAAGGTGGTAGGTGTACTGGCTATGGTAAATTGCCCTTACATGTGAATGAGTGTGTGTATCACCTAGAATTCCAGTCAGTGGGTATTTGCATCTCTTGCTCAGTAGTGAATTGTGGAGACCTGGATTCAAGTAAGTCTGCAGAATAAAAGGGTTGAGCCAGAAGATATGCTTGTAAACCGTATTTAATTTATTGCTCAGAAATGTGGTGATGTATGTAAACTCTTGGCAATCACTGAAGTCAACTGAGCAGAGAAAATGTAAACTATGTAAAACAATAAAATAAACAATTTTGAGAAATATAATCTACATTAATATAATATGAAATAAAATATTTTTTAATATGATCTATAATATTATCTGTAATATATACTCTATCTATAATTATCTATAATCGTTAAACCATTGATTGCATGCAATAGTAGTGCAATATTAATGAGGCAGTAAATTCATTAAACAATTTTATTAATATCTTAAATCATCAGTAATTCTATGAACCATATCCAGTATCGTCTTTATTTCTGGATTCTGTAGATTTGTACAAGAAGAACAGCTCCTATAATCATAACACCATTCTTGTGCTGTCTCAGGACTGTACTATAATACTTCAGCATGTCATACTGATGGTTGACATTATAATATACAGTAATGATTTACATTTCCACTATCTGCCCAGAAGAGGGTGGGTTTCCCTCTGAGTCAGAGTTCCCTCTCAAGTTTTCTTCTTGGTGTCATCTCGGGGAGTTTTTTTTCTTCCCTCTGTCACCCCTGCTGACTCGCTCATGTTCTTACTCATTGTTGACCTTACAGTTCCTCTGACTGTTGAATTAAACAAGCGCTCTATTCCGAGCTCTTATAATTTATCAGGGATGACTGAGTGTGAGTAAACGGAAACCACCCGAACTTAAATATCTAACTGTAAATCTTCTTATAGTATAAATATATCTTAATCCTATATGAGTTCCCCCCTAAGTGTGCATGCAATAGTAGTATTGGGTTCAAGACCACCTTTAGCCATGACCGAGTCACGAGCAGGCAAGTAGCCAATGATGGCAGAGTCAAGACGGACCATGACATTGGGACTAGACCAAGACAAGCACACATGGCAGAGTTCATGGAGTTTCCGGATTAAATTTCTTTTGAATTTTGAGTTTTATTGTTTTGTAAAGCACACAAGACTAGATATGCAATGGTATGAGATTTTCAGGCTCAGTGTATTTCTGTTTGTAAGTCAGAGGTCCCAAACGAACCTGAGATGCACGTTTAACCAGGAGCTGGGATGTGGAAAATGATTTTAACAGCACCTCTTCTGCATTTTCACACGTTTTTTCTTCTGGGATTAAAGTTATAAACAGGACTCCTACTTTTATCTGCATGAAGAGATGGTGTTGTGGAAAATGGGAGCCCATGTGTTTTCCTCGCTTGGCAGTCACTTTGCAGCATCTTTTTTTTCCCTTTTTTTTTTTTTTTACAAACTGGTTATCCGTCCTCGAGGACAACCCCATGTTCATTTTAGGAATATCCGAAGAAATCCCACACTGCTGATTTTTACATCTTTTTCGGAGGATGAAGATTGGTAGTATTAGTCACACTTCTCTCTGCTATTCACTCCACTTTGAGTGTGTGTGTGTGTGTGTGTGTGTGTGTGTGAGTGTGTGTGTGTGTGTGAGTGTGTGTGTGTGTGTGTAAGTGAGTGTGTGGGGCACCAGTTGCGGAGGCAGTCGAGGAGTAAAGGAGATGCACATGCGCAGTGCAAGACACAGGACATGGTATATGAAGGCATATGCTGTGAAACCAGTATACAGCTGTAACACTATACATGGCATACATAGGATATGCTTAGCTTATTCTTCTAGCAAGTTCTGCACTATATTCCTTTTTATGTCTTTATGTCTTTTTATGCACTATGGAGTTTCGGAACATGTGTGATATAAATAGCATATTTATTTTAATAAAATAATATGAAGCATTTTGCCTGAAATCTGCAAATGCAGAGACATGTATGACCGTGTTTTACTGTTCATGGAAATAATGTTATTTTGTCTTTGTGGAAAAAATATTTGGAATTTGTGTAGACCGAGGCTGAGACATGGAGAGATGACAAAAGCGAGTGCATTGGTTTGTGGTCTTAATTTAATTCAGTTTTATTTGTATAGCACTTTTAACAATGGACATTGTCCTAAAGCAGCTTCACAGAAATAAATATGAGATCCAGATTTTACATTTCGATAAATATTTACATATCTGGTCACTTGTTACAGACTACAATGATGTAACATGAACTCCGAAGTGCAAGAAAGACTGGTACAAACAAGCCTTTGCAAAATACATTCGCGCGTGGTTGCTTCATAAAGGCATGGGGTTTGTGTGAACGCTGTGTGTGCCATGATTCTGACATGTTCCACCTGATCCTGTCTTGATGGTGCTGGGAATGAACCAGGGAACCTTCTGGTTTCACTTCAGCGCTGATATATTTTGTGTCCTTGATCAACAAGCCGTATCAGAGCAGATGAAAAATATCGGTTGATCGCCAACCATATATATTCACCAAAACTCAGATCTATACCGGATCAGTCCTCCTATACTTAAGAGACCCAGCTCTGGTGTCCATTGTATGCCTAATTGTTCTCTGTTGTCCAGTCTGCTCTGTGTAGAGAGACGTTGCTGATGTAAATGCCTCTCCAGAAGGCGCCTGATGACTGTGCAGTGAGCCCACGCCTGGCCCCTGGTGAGCACTGAGCTCAAGGCCCACGGCACACACACTCACACACACACACATACACAGAGCCCAGGCATGACGCAGTTCTTCACAGCGCTCTCCTGCACGTGGATCCGTAGAGAGGACAGCTCACTGCTGCAACATGCCAACATCTCGCTCCCACTCCTGTCAACTTTGCTCTGTGAAGCTGCTCAAATGCTAATTCAAAGTAGGTTAACACAGTAAATCATTTATAGGCCTTCAGCGTATATTTGATTTATTATTTAATGTACTGAATTATACAAAATCAACAGTTTCGGCCAAGTCGTCTTATAATCATTATATGAAAAGGGTCAAGCGTGGGGATGGTCTGGCTCCGCTTTTTGTGTGTGTGTTTTTTTCTGAAGAGTGTTGAACATGGTGTCTCTCTTTTATTAATTTTAAAGGTTGCCAAGCGCTGTTCTGAAAAAAAAAAAAAAAAAGATCACATTTTTTATGTGGCCTTCAATGTGTGTGCCATGTTTCAGTGTCTGTCTGCATCACTGCAATGCAGTTACTGACAAGATAATTTTCCCACATTCTCTCTATCCAAGACAATAGATTTAGACAATATACTAAAATGCCAGAAAAACTAGAGCATGGACTCCACAAGCATGCATCAATATTGCGTAGGCAATGAACACTATACTTCCTGAAGAAGGGTGCACAATTCTGTTGTATTCTTAGGTGTGTGATTTCTGTGTTTCACAACACGTTAAATGGTATCCCAGAACCCCAAACTCGGATGAGTGTATAACAGCTCATGGTTCTGCTGAAACAGGCCAAACCCATGAATGCGTGTAACTCATCAGAAAGGAGGCACACATAGCGTTCACCTTTCAGTGATGTAGACATACCAGGGGTCCCAAGGAGAGCCAGCTAAACAAACTCCATTCCATTATGGATCCAACACCAGCTTATGTATTTTATATAGGCTCGTCTATATCTGTTTTTCTGACACTATATTCACGTCTAAGGAAAAAAAAGATGTTTTTCAGCGTAGTCTTCCCCCCACAGAATGTATTCAGGTGTCTGTCCTTCAAGTGAACCATCTTACATGTGACTCATCTTGGAGTCACATCAACCATCTTGTTTTCAGACCAAATGTTGGAAGTCATTTATGGAAAATATTCCGCCGTTGTCAGAAAGGCCATGTGGAGTATACATTGGTATTTAGTAGCATGTGTCTCTGCTTCAGTGTCCCTGTCTTAATAAAGCAGTAGCATAACACTGCTGTCCTGATGGACAGGGAACCCGGAATAACTTTTCATCACACCGTGTTAAAATGTTCATATTGTCACTAATCATTGGTCACAGTGATAGACTGGTAAATGCGAACGTTGCTATTACAGCATGCTGCTTTTACTTTTCCTCATTATTAAATGAAACCCAGGTTTTAAATGAGTGAGAATAATACAGCATGTCATTCTGGCACCTTCAATTAGATTTGAATTTCTATATTGATTGGACTATTTATCTTCTAATTAATTTCGCCTGGCAGCTTTTCCAGTCTAATTTCATGCTAAATCCCCGCTCTAGAGGGCTACAGGCTTGCAAGAGTTGGCAAGGTCACAGGAATTCTGATAGCAAGCTCGGAAAAACGATATCACAGACCTTAATGGGTGTTTGTGGCACCTCTGGTTGGAGAGATCAAGCTGGTTTCAGTGTGCAACCACAAATATGGGGACATTAAGAATAGTTATAGCACATTGCGAGGTGTCTCAAAGTTTGCTTTCAAAACACTCAACCGAGTGTGATTATTCCCCCTGCCCCTCAATCTGCCCCTGCTTTTAACTTTTATATCATTTTGTTTTTTGGTAACCAGCACATACATAGATAACAAAATCTATAAAGCATACATTTATATCCTCACCATCAGCGAACATTTCACCTATGTCCAGTTATTTCCCAATTAGATTTTGGATGTGAATAGCTATACTTTAAACAAATGATCAATAATCATCAGTGTTTACTTTCTGGTTTTGGATCGGATTGCTTTCACAACAAAAGCGAACCACACTGAAGTTCGGCCGAACCGTACCGCACACCACACTCGTTCACACCAGCAAAATGAATAGCTCAAGCAGACTCAGTTGCACACCAAAAGCTCCAGATAGAACCTTTTATTGCCATTATACTCGCATACAGTCATATTTTGTGAACGCACTTTTGTGAAAATACCTTAAATTTCTATAACAGCACAGCCCTGACAGCAGTCCCAGATGTAAGGCAAATTACAGGTTTATAAGAACATGCTCATTCCTAGGGACGAATAGTGGGTTGTGTGTTCCATGTAATCTGAGCCTGGCAAAAGGACTACATTTGTACACTAAATGGCCAGAAAAACTGGTACAGACTAGCCCATGCAAAACACATAGGTTGTGTTTGGTGGTGGCTTCATAATAGTAATGGGTTTGTTTAGCTGAGAAGCTTTCCTGGGACCCCTGGTAAACCCACATATTTCTCAGTTTAACATTGTGTGCCCTTTGTCTGATCAGTTACATCTGTTCATGTCCTGCATTCATTCTGATAGGGTCGGCCTCTTCCAACAGGACAATGCGCTACCACACACATCTAGAGATGCCAAATTATGGTTAGAGGAACACTCATTTGTGTTTGGGATTTTTCCGTTCACACCCAAGTCACCAGATCTCAACATTATCAAACACATCTTGGTTGCCATGCAACACACTGTGGAACACTGAAATCCTACACCTCAGAATATAACAGAATTGTGGACCGTTCTGCAAAAAATATGGTGTTTATTGTCTACGAAACATTTCTGCAAGTTTGTGGAGTCTATGCCCTGTGGGGGACCTACCAAGTATTAGACTGGTGTACGTCAGTGCATAATTTTTAGATTTTTTTGAAAGGAGTCTCCAGTCTCGGTGCTTTAGTTTTCTGTAATGGAAAAACTCTTTAGGACAGAGAACCTTCCCATTTCTCCATAACCTAAAAAGCTGTTTTTCTTTGCCTTATTGACATCAAGAAAGGATACAACTAAAGTCAGTTGAAGGAATGACTTGCTTAACAGTTCTAACAGAACTAGTTCAGCAGACGTTCTACAGCATTAAATGAAATGGCTAATGTTCATTCACTCATGTCAAATTTCAACGAATAATAATGTAATTGCTGGAAAATGTCTGACGTTTGATTGCTTTCTCGGAACATACTGGTACAGTTGGTCGTTGTGAGTGCATGGAATGTGGTGCAATAATTAAGACGCACCAACCAAAGAAACAGCATATCCTGACCTAGTGAGGCTAAAGGCTAAAAATAATTCATATTTGCACACTTAGAATGGATACATAATTGTAATGTAATAATCAGGGTAGAGAGCTGATCTACCAGTAGATGGCCGATGATTAATATATATATAACAATAAATATGATGGTATATTAAATTGGTCTAATAAAAGGAAAGTGCTCTAATGAACCCCTTGCCTGTGTGTGTTTGTGTGTAATAACCTAGATTTGCAGCTCTCTACTGAATATTCCCATCTGCTTCTGAATTGCGTGTTATGCACTGCGTGTGTGTAGATATTTTTCTCTTCCGCCCAAAGGGCAAGCTGCACAGCCTCTACCGCTCGTGAACACATCGCCAGCTACTGTGCTGCTAGAAACAGGCTTTCAGTTAATATATGATTTTATTTTTTCATTTCAAAGTTCATGCAGCTCATGATGGGATGGATTTAGTAGCATGAGTTTCTGTCTGATTCACATGTAAGTGTTCATGTTGAATGAAGCGTTTTACAGATTTTTCCATTGCACTGGCCTTAAAATCAGAATGATATTGATTACTAGAAAGCTTTTAAATCACATGGTGGTGGAGTGCTGCTGTCCTGGCTACATAAATGTTCAGTGGTTCAGATGTCTTTTATGTTATCTAACATAGAGATAGGATAGAAATGATAATGCTTAACGCCTATAAGTATATCCGGACTTTGTGTACATATATATACTCTATTTTATTCTATATGTATATAATTTTCTTTATAAAAATTTATAAAATTTATAAAATTTATAAAAAAAACTTTATAAAATCTTATTTTGTATTTTAATCTTATTTTATATTTTATTTTATTTTATATTCTACAATTTTAATCTAAGAATATTTAATTTTACTTTAACTTTCTATTACTGTTTACTTCGTTACCTAGTTTATATTCTGTGGACGACAGTCAAATGTCATTTCACTGCATGTTGTACCGTGTATGACTATGCATGTGACAAATAAAACTTTGAATCTTTAATCTTTGACTCTATATCTATTTTACTGCGCTATTTAAAAAAATGCATCCTCAACAACAGAAAAAAAACAGAATTATCTTTGTATATCCTTTTATGAGATTAAATAGTGTTTTCCTGAATATATCTACTAATTTTAAACCAATTGAACACTATTTATAAAATATAAAATAAAAATACAATTTGAATTGACCACTTTTTATTGTTATTCATTATTGTTATTTTATTGCTGTTTATTGTTTGTGGCAAAAGTGATGGCTGATCATGATATAAGACCTGAGGCTAAATTCTAACATCAGTATCTTGACAAAATATTCATTTTGAATGATGAGAATCAGAATGATGTGGGGCAAACTGTTAACTATAACTAAGGCTGATGTGACACACCTCATTCAATGCCAGTGACCTGATATATTAAATACAGACATATACCAGTGTGATATAATGATTTACTCTTATTGGGGTGCAGCGTGGTTTAAAGCAATATGGTGTGATGCAAAAGAATTTGATGCTATTCGACTAAATATGGTACAGGACATGCCGTCAACTGACAATTGGTCATAATTATATTTGAACAAAACAGTTTTTTTTATAGATGGAAAGATGTTAGAAATGGTGCAATGTAAGTTTATCCAGTGCACACTTTTTAATTGGCGAAATCCACTTAAGAATGTTTATGCTGGTGCACCACTGCAAATTGGTGAATATTACCATCTGTCTAACTTTCCTCTCCAAACGCATTTTTGGGCAAACGGATGATAGAGTGCATAATCCAACTTGTTTAAATTCATTACACCCATGACTGTATTTACTAAGTGCCTTCTCAATTACTGCTCATGACATGTTATGCATATAACCTGCAGGAATTTACAGTCTGGGCTAGACGGAATTAAGTTGGTTTCTTTATTCCATTTCGTGTATGTTTCATATTATTAGTAAGGGTCGCACTTTATTACACTTAATTTTATTTT
>JAOVVF010000014.1:11026719-11043918 GCA_028565595.1 Duopalatinus emarginatus | reverse complement strand
ATAAATGTGTGTGTGTATGTGTATATATATAGTTTTTTTTATTAAATATATACTACAATGTTTACCTTGCACTGATATTTAGCTAAATATTACGTTCCCTATAAAAACAGGAAATAACATAGCTGGTCTAAAATGTGAAATGGTTTTCTGTTTACTATTTATTCTCACATTATCAAATATAACATAATGATATACTACAGACAGTATATAGTGCATAGTGTGTTACATTCCCAGTTCTACATTCAGCGACTCAAAGTTTTCATAACGTTGTGGTGATACGTGTTCAGAACTAATAAAGGACTGCAGATTTGCTCTGCATCCCTTCTGCAATATGCAAGTTTTGTACACCACACTATTGTTTTTATAAAAACATCATCACAGAACAGTGAGTCTCTGGAATCCACGGACCTTGTTTCTGTGTTTTACATTTCAGTATACAGGCTGGGGGAAAATGTGAGCAAATGTAGAAACGACTTTGCAGACTGTAGACATGTGGTACACCACTGAGGCAAAGCCTGATGAGAATGATTCTCTTTTATTGCAAACGTTTTCTCTCAGTGGTCACCAATTTTGTTCCTCAACATCTGCCTGAAGTTTAAAATTAGATTTGTAATAACCTCAGAGCTAAGATATGACCTAGAAACAACACATGATCCTGTAGCAGACTGAAATTAACCTATAAATTGAGTAAATAAAGTGTTCTTACCATCCAGTTGTGTTTTTTTAACCTGACCTCTTACTGGCAGATAATATATTCGTTGTAAAACAAATATTTGTTTCTGTGCCACATAATAAAATAGATAGATGGGATATTGTGTTTGAGTACCTGAATTAGCCCGTCCTGGCTGAGCCCTCCATTCCTCTTTCCTCTCCGCTATGTGGCCCTGAGGATGCTTTATGTACAGGGTGAGAAATGTCCCACACTTAACAACTTCTGCTCATTTGGCAGCAGCAGGTGCTGCTCTGTGGGTCGCATCCGAGTGTCAGCTCAAAAATATGGCATGTTTCTTCAAGGTTGTTTAGTTGAGCCCTGAATCAGCACTCTTGTTGACATGGTGAATTGTATCACACTCGCATATATTTCTCGACACTTTGCATTTCACAAGTTCAGTACCTCCTATGCCTTCCTTCTGCCTTCCTTCCTTCCTTCCTTCCTTCCTTCCTCCCTTCCTTTCCACTCCAGCTGCTTATAATTCACTTCAGACTCTTGCGGATGTATTTGATCTCGCCGTCCAGATATGATAGAATATGCAATTGCTTTTGTAGCCCATCTTCAAAGCATTAAACGATGGTGGGTCGAATTGTTTGCAGATTCACTGTTGAGAATGATTTGCAGAAATCCAACTGGAGAAGATGGAGTGTTTAAAGAGGAAAAGAAGCATATCTGTTATGGAGATGCAGCTTGGACCTGATCTTGTGTTTGTGTCTGTGTGGTGTTTTGCTTGTTCCAAAAGTGTCCATGTGGGTTTCCTCTGTGTTGACCAGTTTCCTTTCGTCTGGCTCTGGATAACCAGGATGATGTGGCTGCTGAGGATATTAAATACTTCGACGTGTCAAAGCAAGCTAATTAAGATTCATTGCATGCAAACAGTGCTGGTTGTTTCTTATTTATTGCTCATGAAGCTCTGAATCATTGTTCTACAACTATAATACTGTACCTTCTTGACTATCTGACTATGGTTGAAATACACATTTGCTCTGGGGATTAAGTTCAAATGTCTTAGAAAACTACACAATCATCATCACACCCAGAAGGTAGTGATGTGTGTGTGTGTGTGTGTGTGTGTGTGTGTGTGTATGTATCCTGCAGAATGGTCCACACTTCTGTTGTTGAGAGGTACGATTTCCTAGGCGTGAATGTTAAAACCCCAAACTCGATGACGATCAACATGAATGTTCCTCTACCCAGAATTTGACATCTTTAGGCGTGTGTGTCGGAGCATTGTCCCGTTGGAAAAGGCCGAACTCATCAGAATGATTGACAAACCCCATACCATTATGGAGCCACCATTTGGCACACACCATTTACCAGTTTTTCTGGCACTATATATAAGTATAGTATTTATATATAAATACCATGGACTTCCTGGCTGTGGTTCCAGGATGCCAGTTTAAGATCCACTGTTATACATTTTCAGCATTTTTCACATTTTTTTATTTTGTGTTCCTATTGTATGCCACATGATATTTTTTTTAAACCTCTCGAAACATTTCCACTAACGGCACAAGCAATTTATCAGATTGTACAAGCAAATTAGGGCCTTTTATTTGGGATTTCAGTAAATCAGATTGCATATGGATCAAGGAAATGTGGCATTTCTAAGAAATAATAAACCAAATCAGCACTAAGAGTTCGTAGTACAATAGGTGTGAATCAGCGATGGCTGATTGTGAAAGTCATGTGATATTAGATATGTACTAAGGTTCAGCAATGTTGCATCGATGGCATGATATGGGGCAAACTATTTTACTGACACACACACACACACACACACACACACACACACACACACACACATACTTAAAGGCTAATAGACAACTGCATTTGTGACCTGTGTTAACCTTAAAAAACAATATCGAAAAACCTTTTTGTCCTTTTGTGTAATTTGTCTGATTGGACAGTGTGTGCTCAGTGTATCTTCTTTTGCATTCACCTTGTTCATTTTCATTACAACTGTGACTGTACTTCATATGTACCTGCTCAGTCACTGCTGAAGGTAAAAATCGGAGTGTTTCACTGTGTGTAATTATCTGACATGACTGTTTCTGAAGACTCTACAGTGTGGGATAGAAAGAAATCAGTCCCAGCCTTGCTTCTTCATATCAGTTTGTATATACACTGTCATACCAAAGTCAGTGGACAGCAGTATGAAAATCGATTGTCCTAACACCTTCCATCTTAAATGTGAGATTAAACAATGGCTGGCGTGCTCAGGCGACGTGAATTATTGGACTTTGAACGAGGCATGAGGGTGACAGATGGATGAGCCATTCCATTTTTGACGTTGTGTGGGCATTTAACATTCCTCGATCCACAGTGTCACGTGTGTATTAGGAATATGCCATAGAAGACATTACCACCCACAGTGGACAGTGCAGCAACGGGTGCTGCCAACGGGTGCTTAATAATCGTGACTGGTGGCGTCTGGCTAGAATAGTCCATGCAAGCAGAAGTTACATACATATTCAATGTAGGAGGTCTCACACGGATATCCCACAGATCACTGCAGCGTTTCTTCGTTTCCACTGGATATGGAAAAAGAAGATCCACCAGAGTGTCTCCAGTAACACCGGCTGCAAATGCTTGGTGACCATTTGCAGCCCTTCATGAACTTCATGTAGCGCCTCAATTAGGGGAATATTCTAGCCGGATAATGCATTGTGTGATCTGCCTTAAGGTGTTAGCTCAGTTAATTTACTTAGACCAGCCAGACCGCTGGTGCAAAAGCAAAAATGTTCCCAAAAATAGAAACCCAATTCCCAACTGACTTACCCAATTTTAATGTTAAACAGCTCCTAGCGACTGAGCATGCACAGTTGGGTTGTGTCATTGATGGATGCAGCTTGCTCCTGGTCCTGTCCTAAAAGATGATGTGTGTTATTGGGTTGCCAGTCCTACTTTAGCCATTTGTTTTGCCATTGGGGTTTAAACTAGGCCAGACTGTGCCTGAGAGCACACATGCAGAATGATTCAGCAAGCCCCCATCCTGCAGTGGATGCTCCAGGTTTCCTCCAGGGTTTCACACAACTGGACCGCCATAAAAAAAAAAAAAGAGAATTATCTTTACTCCTCTCCTTGAACAGCTCTTTGCTCCTTTATGAGTGTATGAAGCCACTTTTGTACACCTCCAGACAGGTGAAATTCTGTGTGTAACAGAATTCGTAGCGTTTTATTTTTAGGTAGTATGATGTAAATCTGGTTGTAGCAAGATCATGTCTTAAAGTAGGTCTTGCATACTTATACTGAGGTACGTATCAGCTAAACATAGGCATCCTGTCTGAAATATTCTCACACATACAAAACAGCAACTATTCTTGTGGTTACTTTAACACTGAACCTTTTGCAGTGCCTAGTCAGTCCCATGAGCTTTTAATACAAAGAGAGGAATTAGGGGGGAAAAGAGACACACATCATTTTTGGATGAGGAGGAGTTGGGGAAGAGAGTGCTGAACCAGGCTAATCAGAGCGGGGAAATGAGGCGAGTCCCGCACGGCACAGCTCCGCCTGTAGGCCAACTCGTCCTTGACAGCTCTGATGGATAGAGCTATCCGATATCTGGTAAAAAAACAAAAACAAAAATGTGGAAAAAAAGTGGCAGGCACACTGCAGGTGTGTGTCTCTATGGGGTTCTTCCTCTGCATTATTTGCTGGATTGCACCAACAGAGATGGAGGACGAGAACAAGACATCTGAAGGAAAACAAGATGGAAGAGTTCTCACTTGCCCCTTCTTCTTATGACTCTTAAAAAGACTTTTTTTTGTCTTTCTCCTTAACTGTGTACACTCCCTGGGCCTTACATTTCTCACTCTCATAACTACAAACCTTTACTATTTGTTTCACTGTGGTTACTAAATTATTCAGTGGTTGTTGAAATGCTGTAAGGCAAAGAGTAGAAAAATAAGCTGGAACTTTACAGGGACAGGAGTTTCACACTTTAGCCAAAAAGTGTTTCTCTGCAGGGTTCTTTGGATAGTTGAGGTGATTCGTGTTGGCTGAAGGGGATACCTCAGGGAAAATAATAATTAGCTAGACAGTCTCTTCCTCCCAGATATCATTAAAATGCTCGGAAAAGGCTGTAGAAACCTTCCAAGGAGATAAAGTTCAAATTAAAATCTCTGGTAGACATTAAAAATCTAGGTAAAAAATTCAATTGTTTAAAAAACAAACAAATCCCCACATGAACTGATAATATCTAATATCAGAAAAAACAATACTTCAGCAAAATATTACGATTTTTTTTTTTGGTATGATTTAATCTGGTGGTAGCAGGATCACATGTCCAAGCAGGTGTTCTTTAATTAGTTAATACTATACTAATACTAATACTAATACTCTACTAGATTTTTACTTGTTGATAGCAAAATCCTTCGTTAAATCAAATTCACAATACTGAAACTCATATCACACAATGAAACGAGTGTAACTGTGTCCTATCACTACAAAAAAGCAAAACTACACACACTATAAAACACAATATAGAGGTACTTAAGAAGTATGTTTGGCGACGTTCTTATCCAGAGTGACTTACATTTATCTCAATTATACAACTGAGCAGTTGTGACTGTCCCATTAAACAAACATTTTAGTGGCAAAAGGATCCTGCTGTCAACGTCAGCTTCCTCCATATAAATGTTCTTATATGTGCTGCACATGTAGTATAGATTATACAGCTGCATTGCATAATCTATAAATCTAGGCATATGATCAGGCTGTGTGTCAGTGTGCCTGAAACAACTCCAAAAGAAAACCCCAACCATACAGTGTATTGTGCTGTGCGAATAACAAAAAGTTGCACTGTGATGGCATAAGCGTGCTTGGGCCCAGAACCTAAAAACGCAGTGTGAACGCAGGCCAGTGGGGGAGTGGAGAGAGGGTACAATCGTGCTCCGGTAGTGTGCGTGCACCCTTAGACATGTTCTATTCCCACCCATTAGGCAACATCAGTGCAGTGTAGCACACTCTGAGGAAAGTGCTCCTGCCTGCTTCTGTATACATGTGTGGTAGAGGGAGATGTGCTACCCCTCACACCCTCCCTGACTGGTAAGGCCTGTTTTGCGACCATATGTTGAGAGATGCCAGATTTGTGGAAATTGGACATTGGTCAGTTTTGTAACTCCCTGTCATGGATGGCAATGGCATCATTTGGATTTAAACTCCCAACGATACATCAAACACTTTTCTGTGGAGCCTTGTATAACACTTTTTAAACCATAATTATTTTCACAAAACGATTTTTATAGACATGTAAAATATACTTTTATATTTATACCCGTAATTAACAAGCTAGACATAAGAATGGCAATTAAAAAACCCTCAAAACTATACGAGAAAGAAATCTTGTTGAAACGTGATTAAAAAAAAAAGCCATCATCATATTTATTTCTCTGTGACTCTTATACATTCGAATACTATACAGTCAAACAGCATTAAGTGTGCGAAAATATTCACTGTGAGCATCTGTCATAGTAGCAGTATTGAGGTGGAAGTCTGCAGTATCCAGGTGAGATAATCCACTGGGGGGAAAAAGATGTCTTTGCATGAACTGTTTTTGAGAAGAAAAATCTTTAGGGTTTCCATGTGGGACCATCCACAGAGGCAGAATATGAGTCACAAGTTTAGCAGAAATAGAGCATCAGGACAAACCAGGCAGAGCGAGAGAAGACACAGCGGTAGAAGTGTGTCAGGATCGGGGGCTGACATCACGTCGGGCAGCAGGAGGACACAGGAGTAGAGCTAGACACACACACACACACACACAGAGAGAGAGAAAGAGAGAGAGAGTCAGACAGACACACACACATACACATAGAGAGAGAGAGAGAGAGAGAGAGAGAGTCAGACAGACACACACACACATACACACAGAGAGGGAGAGAGACAGACACACACACACACACACACACACACACACACAGAGATGGTGCAGATTCTATTAGCTATGTTCTTATCCTACAGTGGATAAACAAATCAATAGAAATTTTATGGTTAAATGCTTTCGAACTAAGATCACAAAGCATCATACGAGGTAAAGACCAGGAACTAGGAATCTGTAGCACCAGCAACAACAAATTCTTCATCGACATTTTACGTCTCTTATCTGTGCTACATCTTAATAATCTGAATGTGGAAAATCACAGAGCTGCAATGAGGTGAAATCTGCTGGTACAAGCTAATTCTCTTTCTGTCACACGCTACAAATCAGATTTGCTCCACTCGATTTCATGCCGAAATCAGATCCAAATGTTTTTATGGAGCTTCTCGGGGTTGAAGTTAATACCGAGCCAATTTGGGAGGTGAAAAGTTTACAGTATTAACATAGGAGTCTTTAGCTACAACTGGACAAATCTGTTGTTAGAGAAATAATGTGTTCAGGTTATATAAGAAACAAGGAAGATAGAAATTAATTGAAAAACACTGTGAAAAAAAATCTTATGAATGAGATAAATATTGACTGATGTATATTTCGTGTTTACTAAATTTAAAGAATACATTAATGAATGCATATATAATCATAATCATATTTCTCTAAATGGTGTGAAATGAATGAGCCGTATTTCATGGGGAACGGATTGCGGCATCTCAGCCTGAACCTCTTTTCTGTATTTTTATCTAGAATTTTATCTAGGAAGTGACGTCCTGCGTGAATCCCCTAATCATTAATTATTCTTCTGTAACCGCACATCCTGACGTGTTTTATTCCTTTTAAACAAGAGCAATTTACCAGTCATTTAAATTTTATTTATTACAAAACTTTTATTTATTTATTCATTTAAATGTTGTGGAACATCTTACATGCATCTTACATTTCCATTGGTGGAACACTTACATCAGCCTTACATCTGACTGAAACCAAGTGCTAACACTGGAGACTCCTTCCTGAAATATTACATAAAATCCTCATCACAGAAACCTTTACTATATCATATATATATATACTATAAAATGTTATGCATTTTTCTGTTAAATAACATCACATTCCATTTATTATTAGACTTAGATTATAAAAAGTCCACCCTTTGTAAGCTGTTACCATAGAAACTATACAGTAGAAAACCATAGAAAAGCTAGTCAAATGAGTGCATTAATACAGTGTGGGCATAACGAATGGATGCACAGGCAAAAAAAGTGTAAGAATTCAATAACTAAGTATGTTGTAATACTACTAATAATGTATTCATTTTTTTTGCAGGTATACATATGTATGTACATAGATATGTGTCGTAATATGCACTGATAATGATGGAAACCATACTGAAAAAATCATTCTTAAAAAATAAACTTATTTCCCTGTATGTCCAGACTTTACACTCACCCTGTACAAACCGTGCAACCAGAACTACTCTCAGAGCAGCTGTTATAAGAAAATAAATAAATAATTAACACCTTCTACCCAGAAAGGTTCAGCAAGTTCATAAAAAACATTTAATGCACTAAAATCTTGCAGTATTCTGCATATTGGACTAGTTCTTCATTTGTTTTGGAACAAAACATGAACCATGTATTTAGTTTAAGTGCCACTGTGAGTCATTCACAACATTCAAAACTGAAGTAAGTACACGTTTTTTTTCTAACTTGTACATTGCTATACTTTCAGTAAATCTGGAGTGTTTTGCTTCAGATTTAAAAGCTTCAGTCATTACTTTAGCCTGGCTTATGTGCACACTAACTAGATCATGTAGTCTGTTTTTTCAGCACAGCTAGATTTTTGCCCTTTACCGTTCCATTGTCATGTTCAGTGCCAATAGTTTAATACTGTAATGATAGCCGACACTGAGAGATATAGAGATTCACACACAGTGTGACATTTTCCTGCTGCCGGATTGACCCCGGTTCTTGTCCTTTACCTCTATTTTACATGCTGAGTAAGCGTGCAGGAAGGAATTGGCCCAGTAGGAAGAATTTGCAGGTAGACGGCCATTTATCCTGCAGAAACCTTGTATCCTTGTATCTGTAAGCTGGATAAGCTTGCAGGATAAGATTGCCTTTAAGACAATGTCAGACTTTCGTTGTCTGATGCCAAGAGAAACAAACGTATCCATAAACATTTAGCACTAGAGGAGGATTCATGGGAGATGTTTTCTTCAGTGCTTGCAGAGTTGTTGGGGGGAGATGCAAAGCGAAAATGTTTAGCCACATGTAATCAGAATGGCATAGTGTTGAGAGCAATTTACTGTCACGGCTGGTTCATCACACAGAGAGGGAGTGTGCGTTGATGCAGGCATGTTTGTGTGTGAGAGAATCAGCTTAATCCGCTTATTAAAGGGAAGCAAGCCTCATATTGTGTGGCTTTGGAGATTGAGCAATTGTCAGTTTCAGTGGAGCATTGCGTATTAATGAAAGTGTTATTCTTTTTTACGGTTTTAATGGACCAAATATACTAGACAATGTAAATGTAACTGTCCATGTTAGTTTAGTTTAGCAGCTTTTTCATAGGCACTTTTATTCAGTAAATTGTGGATTAATTTTACAGCTGATACACTATGGTCAAATGTATGTAGACACCTGACCATTACAACTAGATACGCTTGTGCAACATCCCTTTTCAAAACCATGGATATTATGTTTTTTCATCTTGGCTATTTCAACTTATAAAAAACAGCTTTACACTATTTTGGAGTGTCGTTGTGGAGATATTTGTTCAAGAGCATTATTAATATCAGGCGCTGATGTTTGGTCAGATCTGGTGTTCAGTCATCTTTCAGATTCATGTCAAAGGTATTCATTGGGGTTGAGGTCAGGCATTGTTGTGCTGGGGCAGGTTTGGGCTTCTTAGTTCCAGTGAAGGGAAGTCTTAATGGTACAATTGTGGCAACCATTTGGGGAATGTACACATATATTAGGTGCGATGATCAAGTGCCCAAAAACTTTTGGCCATATGGTGTACATAAAATACCACTTAAATTAATAATACATTTACATTTACGGCATTTAGCAGACGCCCTTATCCAGAGCGACTTACAAAAGTGCTTAGTTGATTAGTGCTCAGTTGATACAGTATGATATAAATAAAAAAAGAATGCAAAGCTACAAAATCAAAATTAATCAGGTGCAGAATGTGGAGCTATAGAATTAATCCACATAGTAAATAAAATTGCCCCAGAAAAACTGTTAAATTCACACTGACATTTAGTGTAGTTTTTTAGTCCCATTAAAACCTTGGTTTTAATAACCAGCCTTGTGAATTGAAGGTCCATGGTTTAAATGCAGGTAAAGAGGTAAAATTCCTATGTGTGTTCAAGCACAGTGGTCAATGAGGTTCACTTTTAAAGGTGCATATACATGATTTTGTTGTTTAGAGTTCAGTGCATGGTTTTGGCTTTAATAAATTGGTTTTATTTTGGCAAAAACAATTTAAATACATGCTCCTAATTTTACATTTGATCTTAAATCAAGTTGCACATTAATTCAGGTGAGTTTGTCACTGTGTCAAATACTTAATCCACTATAAACCCTGTTATTAAATCAACTTTTTGGCTTGTGTTCCTAAGCAAGCACTCGCACTAAGCTTTGATAAATCAGGGTGTGACTGTAATTGTGTTTTTTTTTTGACTGAAGCAATGAGTGGCTCTTCAAACCTGGAATGGAAACTAATTAGGAAATTTGGATTTAAAATTCCCCTAAAACTCAAATTGATCAGGTTTAGTAACCCAAAAAGGGATATTTAGCATACCAGTTTACTATGCTGATCCTAAGTGCTTATCAGTGATGTGCAGTTTTGCACGAACCCCATTTTTGTATTACTATCTAGCATTTCATCTTTGAAGTGAAGCCCTGCGTGAAACCCAATGGTCACAGGTCACTGCAGTTCCAATCTAAAATGCTAAATGGAAATACAGACTTTTTAACTTTTGACTAAAAGGGACTAAAATGACCGGCTGAAGAAACCTCACATTGTATTCGCCTGTGTTGATTAAAAATAATTTTTTTCAGATTTTTTTTTACCTAATGTGGGGCCCTTTATGCTGTTGATTGCACTAGTTAAACGTGGCATCCTGGCCTCCATTTTATCGGTAACGGTTATTTGCTAATCGCAATGAAATGCGATCAGTATTGGCCCCAGAAACACTGATCAATCCATCTCTATTTGAGGTTTTCTAAAAACAACTTCAATTTCAAGTTGTTTTTATAGACAAATATTTGTTTCTTTTGTCTATGCTAGTCTATAAATCACACTCTCTATTTAATAATAAAAAAAAGTTTGTCAGCAGGACCTAATGAGCATGTGCTGAATCATTAACTATGTTCATGTAACAATGCAGAATAATATGAAGAAGTGTATCCGCTACCCAACCCACTGCTCTTGGGTGAAGTGCTGAAACACTTCTCGCATTTATAAATAACATTTCTTTTTCCTGAGGCAGTCAAGCTCCTCAACACCCTACTGAACCTCAGCACACAACTGAACTGAACAGAGCTAAACTAAACCCCAACACCACTGTCAACACTGCTCACATCCGTTTTGGGAGAACATGAATATGTTTCACAGAAACAACATAGGAACATTTTTTAATTTACTGTCCTATTGTATATTTCTGCTAAGATTAATAAACCTGGTGGTAAAAACAGTTTTTGTGTAGATCTCTAAAATATAAGTTAAGCTAAGTGTGAATTCCTCATATAGTGAATGTGCCATAGTGAAATGGACATGAACCTAATCAATTCATTTTCATTTTTTTTTAACCGGCTGTTAAAATGTCAGTGGTGCACCTGGGCCACCTTTTGGGGGTAACCAGAATTTAAAGAAAGAATTTACTTGTGATGGGCATCCATGTCAACAGAGATCCAATTTTAACTGAAGAAAAACATGCAATTTTCTATACTAAACTATATATTATAATATTATATTATAATTTCCCCATGTGTCACCACACATAGTTTTCATGTCCTTACAGATGTTTTGCTGTGTGTCATCCATATACTGAGTATGTCTGTTTATACAGTTGTTTATACAGCACGGTTGTGGATATTTTATTCCACCACCTCACTCCTTCTACTGTTACGGATAACATTATGAGATGAGTAATGGACCAGGGCATCAGATAGTCTGTGGGTTTGTATTTGTTACCCTGCCATGCCATCTTGTTCAGTGGAAAAAATGATCAAAATTACTTCCATTAGTTCTCACAGGTTTAAGATGCATTATTTGTCAGTGCACTGAGAGATATATATGTGACCAAGAGCATGATTCATTAGTTCTGTCTGTTCTTTTGTTTTGTAAGAGAAGAGTGCTTATAACTGATCATTATGATAAATGGGTTCTTATATATATCAAAGAGATAAACAGCATAAACATAGCAGAAGGCAAAGTGAGGGTTTGTCATATTTCACCATGTTTGTTCCACATATAACACAGTCCATGACCAATCATTATTAAGTCTAGTAACAGGTATCATTGTGTCTTTATTATCTCTTTGAATGGTACTCTGTGATGTCCATCATGTAAGTACTATGCCTGAGAAAGAATTGATATGGAATAAAATAATAATAATAATAAAATTTTATATAATAAGTGCCTTTCAAGCCACCCATGGACAATGTGCAATAGATATACAAGTAAAAAAGAAATAAAATAGAAAACACATGTCTAAACATGGAGACACTAAAAACACAGATATAATAAAATGGATTAAAATTAAATTTCTGGCTTGCCCATAAGCTGCCTGAGATGAGTTTTACACAGATAGGTTTTAAGACACGCTTTGAACATAGATACGGACGAACATGCACACAACTCATAGGGGAGACAATTCCACAGCTTTGGACCAGTGACACTAAAGGCCCAAGGTATGCAGCTTAGAGGGGGGTACTTTAAGCAGGAGTAAATCAGTGAAGATGTGTGTCCTGAACATTCTGCCTGAGCTTAGGTAACATTAAAAAAGACAGTGAAAATCCTGATCAAAACAGGCAAGAAAAATCTTAGAGGATGGAATGGCTTAGTACAGACAGCATAGATGATAAAGCATGTATTGAGATATGATAGGATGAGATAAAATGAAATAAGATAAGATGTGATAAGATGAGAAGTTACGATAAGATATGATATAATATGAGATAAGATACAATAAGATACGGTAAAATAAAATAAAATAAGATGGGATAATATAAGATGAGACAAGATAAGATCAAATAAAATAAGATGAGGTAATACAAGCCTTTATTATCAATAGGAAAATTAGTATGTGTCTTGGTATGCATTGAACAAACTAATACATTTTATATATTACTGAATTCAGTGAATATATTCTTTAAAGCAAATTATAATAATTTACATAGAAATGCAAAATGTGTATTCTTTAAGAAGCCACAAAGGACAGTCTGCATTTTTTGGCCCAGTTAGCCATTATAATTTATAGTACTCAGATCTACTCAGACTTTTTAAAAAAAAATATGCAGTACATAGTAACTTATAACATGATGACTGTGTGTTGTTGGCATAATATTACCTAGCTAAGTATTGTGCACCAATCAACAGTTATGGAAAAAATAAAGAAATATTTGGGTATGATTGTAACACAAAAATACAACACAATTATAGTCCTGTCCACTGCTCCCACCCAATTTACCATTGGAAATTTGGACATGTCCAATAGCCACCTATCGGACATCTCTTTTTTTATCATGCAGTAGCTACCAACCAGGGAGGGCAAGGCCATCAAGGCCAGCGCTTTCTCAGAGTCTTGTGAAGCCAGCCACCACTTATTTTTTATGTTTGAGGAAAGCATTGCTCCTTTTGCCTACAGATGCCAATGATTGGCTAGTGTCTCTATGTTGACATTGGAGAGAGAGTATGTTACCTCTTATTTCCCAAGAGCATGGCTAATTTTGCTCTAGACTGCTGGATAACATAATAAGGATTCAAACTCACGATCTCCAGATAACAGGGCAACAATTTCTGTTGCACCACTCAGGAGCTGCCCCCAGCTTTCGGTTGGTCCTCAGATAAGGTGTCTTTCACGTCCTGCATCTTTTCCCCTTTCAGTAACTTCTCTTTTCCACATAGCGATTTGTATGCACATTTGATCTTTGATATTTAGCTGAGGACACAAGCATAGTTTTCATTGCATCAGAATACGTGATATGACTAAACCAAAAATGTTGGCACTTCTGGTCCAGTTCATCTTATAGCAAGCTGTCTTCACCAAACAGGATAGGGTCACGCAGACTCAACTCAGTTTCTATTAGAGAGTTGATTAGGAAGCCCAGCTGCAGTCTAAAATGTAATTAGCCGCCTTGATATAAACACACACAAAGTCATTGCCTTGGAAGAATTGAAGAGAGGGAAGCAGGATCAAGATGTTGTGCCAGATAATGAGTTTGGAACTGGCTTTCCTATATTCTCTTCACAAAAAAGCAGCATGCTATGTAATTTCCTTCCATTTTGTTGGCAGGAGATAAAGCAGAGATCTTTAAACTCCGCATCACACCAATTGTCTTGTGTCTCAAAGCATTGAGAAACTGCATACAGAACTACTGAAGACTTCACAGCTCCATGAGCTGATAAGGATAGCCGGAAAATTCAAAAAAGGGATATGGGCACTGGCCAGCAGTTCGCTGGAAAGGTTATCTGGAGTTTGTGCCGTTTTCTGGCCACTGCCTGAGAGATTATTTTATCTCAGATGAGCACACAAAAGAAATACTTGTGGTTTATCTTTGGAGTCCAGCCCTAAGGTACACAAAGCAGCAACTTCTTTGTTTTTGCAGTGCCATTTAGCCCTTTATCAGCATACTGTAAACATTTACATAGGAATTATATATTTGGTATTACTCAGCGTAGGTTAACCTTTTAAGGTAACAGTGTCTCATTTTCTCATTTCTGTAGAAGGTTTCTATGCTGAGACGATAACTGTTAAAATCACAGGGTTGAGTTGGTTAGTATAGAATTAGCAAATCTGAGTTAAAGGTATGTGGACTAAAATGTGCATCATGCACTTAACCCCCCCCCCCTCTTTCTCTCTCTGTGTGTGTTAGTGTTATACCATTTTTTATAAAGACAGAATGAGGTCATAAAAAATTGAAATGAATAGGTGTGGATAAAGATATAATAGGATTAGTGCAGGAATTTAAAGACTGTTGAAGAAAAGACTCTGACCTCTAAAGACCTGGGGGTAAAAAAAAAAAGAAAATGCAAATCAAATTGAATTTGTGATTGGAGATTAAAAAGAGGAACTTTAACTTGAATCAGCTTAGTTTAATGGTTAGGTGCGGACACTTCATCTAAACACGGACTCACGTCAAGCATTGACGCTAGCGAATAACGAGACCTGGCAGGTTAGAAAGGGGGTCATTCCTGTGTTCCCAGGCTCCTATGTTACCCAGGTTTATATGGCACACAATTGGCACACAGTGTGTTTCCTAGGTCTGCTTATGTGCTTTGCCAGGATCTTAGGGTTAGGACATCTCTAGTTATGCACACAATATTAAGAAACAATGTGAAAAGTGAGCTGTGGTTTTTAGATTTTAAGACTCTTTAATTACCACTCATTTAACAGAGATATTATTTTAGGAGCAGTCATGCAGGGCAAATCTATTTTATTTCACGTTAATGTTTTTATACCTGAACTGCTGAGAGAATGTGTTTCTGCGTGTGTGTGTGTGTGTGTGTGTGTGTGTGAGAGAGAGAGAGGAGAGAGAGAGAGAGAGAGCTCTAAGAGAGTTGCAAAGCATGGTTAACCTCCTGTGGCAGAATCCTGCAGTTTCACGTAACTCCTGTCATGAAAAAAAACCACTTGATTTCTTAATAAACCAATAAAGAACATATTGTATTAGGGCCAGGGTTAGGGTTAGGGCCGAGGGAAAATGAATATACTCCCGTTAGAAAGCTACCTATTGCTACATAGCTACTGTAGCAAACTGTAAAGCGAGAATGAATGTGGAAACAAGGCAAATTGATGGTAATATCTGTTTTTTCTCTCAGATATGTTAGTAAATTACACACAACTGTATGCACACAACTACACCTTACTGCTCCCACTACTTAGCGGGATAACTGCGCTGTTCCGCTTCCTGCATTTATTGTTTATTGTCTTGTAATTGTCTTGTGTGTTGATAGTATATTGGCTTGCATCATTGGACACACTAGTGCACACATGCACTCTATGTTGTATTGTGTAGTCTATTGTTCCACATAGCACCTTGGTCCTAGAGGAACGTTATTTCATTTCACTGTGCACTGTACACCTCTGTATATGGTTGAAATGACAATGAAAACCACTTTATATATGTATATGTAAATTTGGGCCTGATCGTATTTTTTGTTTTCACTTTTTATTATTTAGTCCATGATCAGCACATAGCAGTCTAAAAAGTAGGCTAAAAAGTCTTGAAAAGGTCTGCAAAGTCGGCAGAAGATAAGATGCATGAACAGGTCAAGATTCAAATAAGAAAAAATCCAAAGACCCTGAAATGAAAAAGGGTGCTAAAACTAATGAAAAGGCTTGAAAGAGCGAGAGTGAACATTAAAGGAAAGGGATTAAGGTTTATTGATTTTATTGAGTGGCCCTGCAGCAAGCAGCACACTTGTTGAGGTCATACTAATGATAATAAATGGAGTGCACACAAAGGCATAAAATGATGAAATGACTATTTAATCGTCTGATCTTTTATCCGTGCCCTGTCATTGTCATGGGTTGTGAAATGTGTCATCATTAGTACAACATTATGACATGAGCTATCTACTGATATTTCAGTGTCTTTCATGTTAAAAGGAGGTAATTTACTGTCAAAAGTGTCTGTTTACCCTTCATCTCTGCAAGCTCTATATTATAAATTTTATTTTATTTTTTATTTTTTTCTGGAGATCCATTGGAGTCACATACTTTTGGTAACCCACATGTGATGCCCCATCAACTTACTCCAGTCATGAGGGGTGCTTTTCAAAATTTTTTTCACTTAAAATATGTTTCGGGTGATGATGCAATAGGACAACACATACTGACTGTAGATGCCGTAACTGATGAATCTATAGTGCAAATATTGCCTTTCCTTCCTCATATAACATTTAAATATATGGAAAATTTTAAATAAATCATTTATGTGTGAGTTTATTTTCTGTCGTAAATAGACAGCATCAAATTTTCATCCTTAAATTTGCTAAACTGTGCACAAAAAGAAACCAAAGCACATTGATATAGCTCTGTACTCTTGTACTCTAGCTTTGCACAGAACACTCATGCACCAGAATCAAAACAGAGATACATGTGGTTAGAGAATATACAGTACATGGGATATAAGTGTGCATATATATATATACATATGCACAGCTGATGCACAGCTCTATCCTTAACCTGATGTGCTGTGATGCTTATATATATATTAGGGCTGTCAAACGATTAAAAATTTTAACCTCGATTAATCTCAGAATTTCATATAGTTAATTGCGATTAATCTCATTTTTTAATCTAGGTAAATGAATAAGGCTTTAAAGTGAAATGTTACAATTAAAATGGTGAACACATGTTATGCTAAAAGTACTTGTTAAA
>JAOVVF010000014.1:11015022-11026619 GCA_028565595.1 Duopalatinus emarginatus | reverse complement strand
GTGTGTGTGTGTGTGTGTGTGTGTGTGTGTGTGTGTGTGTGTTTTCTGTTCCCTAGAATACACTCCTAATTATGGACACAATGTTTAGAAGCGACTTGTAGTGTGAGCTTTGTTTTGTTTGAAGTGAGAGTGAGAGTGAGACAGAGAGCGAGAGAGACATCGAGATATTTTAACCATGGCTAACCTCCTGTGGTGGAACCCTGCAGTTTCACATAAATGATCCTGTCATGGAAAACCGCTTGACTTCTTAATAAACCAACGAAGAGGATAGTGTAATAGAACATAGTGTGATTAATATGGATTTGCCTATGTCTGTTGTTGATTAAAACGTTAATTTCATTTTTGGATACCAACTAAAGATCAGACGACTCTGTTCCAGTTCCTTTCATTTCAATAGAAATTCACCGGAAGATAATACATAATTTATGTCGGCTTGTTAATTACAGTGGTTTCTGTCGAAAAATACTGATGTAGTTAAATAAATGATTTCAATTAGGACTTTCATCCTTCTTTTATAGTGATGTAATATTGTCGTTCTGTTAAATACTAGATGACCACTGTAAATGTGAAATATTATCTTCCAGTACATGTGAATACTGAGCCACTTCACAGCTCCACGGTCCCTCGTTCAATTCCTGGGCTCAGGGTTCCTGTGTACATTATTCCCCTGCCCATGTGCCTTTTTTCCAGGTTCCCAGAATGCTTTCACACTTTGCAAAACCATGGCAGTAGATGAAGTAGCTATACTTAATTGCCCATAGGTGTGAATAATTGTGTGAAAGTGTGAGTAAGGTGTTCTGTGATACACTGACATCCCATCCAGGAGGTATATCTGCCTTATTACTCTGGATCCATGACTGGAGTAAAGCGATTACTGAAGATTACTAAACAAATGAGTGATTAATCCCTTTTTATTTAAGAAGTAGCTTGTACAGATGCAGCAAAAAATAAATAAATAAAAGGAATATAATATTAATAGTCATAAAATTTTGATAATCATACTAAAAGTGTGTTTATTTTTGTGTTTATTAGGTAAACAGATAAGGAAAGTAAGTATATTGTGCAATAAAATATGATATGAGCGTATAAATGCAAAAAGATATAATAAAGAAGATACTTGTTTATTTGAGAGAAAGTCTTATTACTAGTTAATGTTTAAAAGAACTGCCATGTGAAAGAAGTGCATGAAGAAGTTTCCATTTAAAACTGTGTACACACTTATAGTGAGCTGAACATCTCCAGGGCTGTGGGACGCACCGACACCTGCCTTCATTTTTCCCACCAAGCTCTGATGACTTTTATCTCCGCTCCACGAGTGACTCCATCCATCAAGGCAGATTTTTATCTCCCATAACGATTCCTCGTCTCTAAGCCTGTCTGGGACCTAATGGGGGGGAACGCAGATGGATTGGAGGTGGGAGACCGGCGACAGCTCAGGGCAAAACCATTCACAACCTTCCATCTTGTTTGTGAAAATTGGTAGCTTCTTGACCATAGTTAATTTTAGTTGTTGTTGTTATTGTCATTTTTGTCTCTTTTGAGAAAAAGCACGTGGTCACGTTCATGTGAGTCAGTTTTATGTGCAGATTTGGTCCATTATCTGCAAAGTAGCCCATTTACCTAGGTTAATAACTTATTTGTGGTATTTATTTCAGACTCATGGGCAGAATTGTTATATAGTTATAGTTAAGTTTCATGGTTAGTCACCTGATGTGCACGATTTGATAGTTGACTTTGAACGTATGTTGATTTGCTGTTAGAACACCTTCATCTCATTGTATAATAATAAAAAAATCCCCTATATATATATATATATGTATATCCACATGCTAGTACAAACAGGTCAGGGTCGTAATCTGGTATCAATCTCTTTTAGTGCTTATTTAAGTACTTGGTTAAGAGGTCTTCAGTCTTAATCTGAAGACAGCCAGTGACTCAGCTGTTCCTGATTTAGTGTCTTCCTTAGATTTTAATGGATAGCTAGTTGAGTTGAGCCATGCTAGATACTAAGCACATGAATGGCTCTGAAAGTACACCTATCAATAGCTTTAAAAAAAAAAAAAAATTAATAGTGTGATTACAAAGAATGATGCATGGCAACTAGGTTTAAGTGAAATTAAACATAGAAGCAATTAGAAGCATATACTAAAACAAGTCCTTA
Organism: Duopalatinus emarginatus; assembly: GCA_028565595.1. NCBI lineage: Eukaryota > Metazoa > Chordata > Actinopteri > Siluriformes > Pimelodidae > Duopalatinus > Duopalatinus emarginatus. The sequence goes on along the minus strand of JAOVVF010000014.1, from coordinate 11,024,458 downwards.
GAAATTCCCATCCACTTCCATAATTGGGTCCAAAAGAGCAAAATGGACAAGCTTGCTGGGTGGGAAGGATTATTGCCTCCCCCATTTGAGAGAGTGTATATATATATATATACAGCCACCTAATATGAAATCTGTTGTCTCCTATTTATATTTAAATTTCAAATGTCTTCCAATACTTTTGGAGGACACTACGTAACAGTCTCATATCCACATACACAAAAGTATTCGTACACCTATGCCTCACGCCTACAGGATATTTTTTTCCGAACTACATCCATAGGCATTAATATGGAGTTGGTCACCTTTCGCAGCTATAAGACTTTCGAGTATTGTGGGAAGGCTGTCTGCAAGGTTTTGGAGTGTGTCTGTCTCGCAGTCTTTATTGTGTGGGAGAGGGTTGAGGACAGGGCTCTGTGTGGGCCAGCTCTTCCACACCAAAATCACCCAACCATACCTTTATAGACCCTTGATTTGGTCACTTGGGCACAGTCATACTGGAACAGAAAAGGGCCTTTCCCAAACTGTTCCCAAAATGTTGTCTAAATACAGTTGTCTAAAATGTCTTGTTTATATGGACATCAGGACACAAAATAGATATAAAACCACCACTGTGATTCGGATATAATGATGAATCTCCTGTCTGCATAGGAAGATCAGTAGCCTTTGCTTATGCTGACCTTCCTTACATTTCAGTGCTGATTATCATCCTACGGTAAAAGCATCAGCAAATTTTTGGGTTGAAATCTGTCCTTAAAACATCACGATTAGTCTGCATAAAAGAACAGTAGGAGTTCATCCCTTTTCATCACACACACCATGCCAAACTGATTAGCTGAGATTTAGAGGTGACCTAGGATGAACAAATTCTTGCAGTTCTTTACTTATAGATAAGTAAATAGATGGTAAGATTAGTCAGAGACAACTTTATTTAAAGGCAGTGGCATATTTAATTTTGTTCATGCAGTCTTACCTAAAAGTATTGGAACAGCTAGACCAATTCTCTTTTTTTTGTTATACACTGTACGTATTTTTGGGTTTAAGATCAAAAGATGAATATGAGATGTTAGATTGCGATTTCATGATACCTACACAGACATAGATAAACAACAAAGACATATTTGGTGTACACATTTGGAAACTGTATTATAACACTGTAATATAGCATCAATATTTGGTTCCTCTGTTGTGTTTGTAGTGGATTTTGAGTCACAGTATTGCTGCATGATGACATTCCTCCTAATTAGATGTCCTGTGGAGGTTGTTGGTGATGCCACTAACTGTCCTTTGGGTTTTTCTTCATAGCTCTCGCAGTACATCAACTGATGTTGCTTGGCTGACTGATGTCTGTTTTTTTTTTCTCTCTGCTTCAAAATAGCTTGTTCTTCTGCAATAGACAGATGTTCCAGAATATTTGACCTCTTAAAAATTGAGAACGTTCAAACAAAAGGTGCCATGTTTTATGTCAGTTGTATATCTGAAACCGTATCTTCCAACATGTAAACAGGAACAGGAACTGCCTCTAACCTTTCACTCTGCTCTCTGCAGAGAACCTAATTGACCTGGCTGCATTGATGGGTTCCTCGCATGTTTAAAGCTGCCCGGTTCTCCGATTTTGCCCCAGCATGTAATCAATGACGGCTTGGCTGGATATTAACATCCCCTCACAGGACATTAAAATGGATTTCTAATTAACCGAAGCTTTTATTCTGGATAGCCATTAAACATGTGGCACAAAAGCACAGGGAAATTCTTATGGTAACAATTTCAGTTGCAGATAAAAGATGGAAACAGTGAGTGCCAGGCTCATCACGCAGCCCTGATGACTGAAATAATTGCGAGGTTCCCTGCAGCTGAATGCAGGAGCCCATTAAGTGGAGAGAAGAGACTTTTCTCTTTTTCCTGATATAATAAATCACTTTTTACAATGAAGCTCTAACTGATATAAATCTATGAAAAATGTGTTTTGCATTATTAACTGAATAAAAATTCCATTAGTATCAGTTTGGAATTTTGGTTCAGATGAATGTGATGAGATTTAATTCAACATAGGGAACCATTATTTCTTCCATCTGTGATTCCCACTGACCCTCTTTTTCCTACCGGTTTCTGCACAACCGCTACTGGTTTAGTTTCTTTTTATAGCTCTTTAACTGAAATGCAGGCTGGTGATATAGCTGGGCCTGTGGAGAAGGCCACTGTCCTGTACATCTGTGGAATGTGTTTGACAGCAGGCCTCATGTCTCCAGGCTCTGAGGATAGCCAGAGGTCAGCACCACTGCAAAAACATGTCACTAAAAAACACCAGCCTGTCTGCCCAGGAAAGAACTTAAGCTTGTACTTTTACTTTCTCACACAGACACCAAAATATTTTCAATTGCAGCTGTAGTTATACAATCTACTGTAGCTGTTCCTTATTACCAACTCATAGACAGGAGATGCTCTGTCTATTTCCTGTCCTGTGGTATTTATAGTGATGATGATAATTTTCGTTAGCAAAAAGATATAAACTATATATAACAAAAATAACAATTTTAATGTCTGTAATTTTATTTTATGACCAGACAAAAGAATGGGAAACTAGAAGTACTTTGATAACACAGATGTCGCCTTAATTGTATTCTGTTAAAACCTGATTTTACTGGTGAATTTGAGATATTCCAGCGTTTACCACCTCAGGGACTGCCTACAGTGAGTGATGCAACACTCAGACGGCCACATTAGAATTGAACAAAATATTGAGCTTAGGAAATTATTTTTTTTTTTCTTGGGCTAAAATGACATTTAAAGGTACACTTTAAATACTGAATATTTTGCTTGTGGCTTTAAGAACTATTTAAGAACCAGCAAGTATGTAACCTTGTATATATACATATTTTATAAGTCAGGACAAAAGCATTTCAGATTTCTGAACATTACTAAATTTTACAGAACATTTTTACATTTACATTTATTTATTTTTTTTACATTTTTTGAATTCATCTTTACTCTGTATATACTAGTGTATATAGAAAGATTAAAAAAAAAAAAGATATGACACAAGGGACCGGGTCATTCTGAGAAAATAAACATTAAGATGAACTCGATGTCAGAAGGGTCACTAGATTCCCAGGAAACAGTTAACATTTGTGCATTACTCATCATAAGTCATATAAGCAAATGTCCATACTATGTATTATGGACTACTATGTATAATATATTTGAGAAATCAGCATTTTAGTAATACGCCTGCCATCCTCATAATTACACATGGTCAGAGACAGAACTATCACATGAATGTCTTGATTTAATTTGACAGTCAAATTAGTCTGTGTGCTGTCATATTTCAGCACAAATACCTTCACCAATTCTAATACCAATTTAAATTTTTTCCATCTGTCATTTTGTGTCTCTGTCTCAGTCTTCACATTTTTACCTAATGCACTGTGTCAGATTCGGTAACTTAAGTTAAAAAATTATGTGGTTTTCAATAGTGCCAAGCTCACCACCTTCAAAGACACTTTTTTTGAATCAGAGGACAGAAAATGCTGACGAAGTAAAGGTTCTTTTATTTTATGTCACCTGCAATATGCTGTAATATGAAATCCAGAGTTAATTAAAAAAGAAACACAAAAACATATACAATACTGTATAAAATATATAAGATATGCAAATAATACGAATGAAACTAGTTCTAGTCTAGTAGGTCAGATAGAAGTCTAGTATATTCCTGTATTTGTAGCTATTATTATTACATGCATTACTCAAAATTTGGTTTGACTGACTAATATATCCTTCACCTACAATATATAACAGCTTATAAAATAGCACTTGGTCCAGCACACTGTATTATCATGTATGATGAACTAAAAGTCTAGTGGTATCAAACTTAAACAAAGATAATATATACAATATCAACTGCTAGGAAAAATAAAGTCATGGTTTTAAAACTGCTGTTAAAAATGGAGACAGTATATTTCAAGTGATTATGGGCTTTAATACATGTGTTAGGAGGGACGGGCACTTTGGGGCACTGACCATTGGCCTGGGGTCTGAAATTGTTTTTTTTCATACAGATCTGGCAATCCTGTGGTTTTTTTTTTGGCCTTTTAACAAAACTGTGAAATAAAATCCACCCATATTATACTTCTTTATGTTTTTCCTTTTGTCCATTTCCAATCCACCATCACTTATATAATCGTGTAAAATATACATTTGGTTTTGTGAGCAGCTCCCTGCTGTTACTAGAGAGAAATCTGCGTGTATCAGTATATTCTCTAGCACACTCAGGTTAGCTCCTGTTCCCCTCTGTGCCCACTCTCAGTGCTGTATGCATGCCCACACGCTGGCTGTCGATGCTTGTCCACCCACAGTCAATATCACACGAGAGTGATATTGTGAGCCTGGGCAAAGAAACACGTGTCAGTAATACCAGGACTTCCCAAAAGCAATGTCAACACAGATGTGCATGCTTTAAGCCAGTAAGATTTGGCACACTGGCAAAAATGACCCCTGGCTGTACCGCTTTAGCTCAGCGGTCGATTGATGGTGTGGGGAGAATTGCATCACCGTGACTTGTGGCAGCTGTGTGCCATTTGGCAAATGTTTACTTCATTAGGTGGCGGTAAATCAATGGAAAACTAGAATGTAATAAAAATCTTATTGATTTTTTTTATCTTTATTTCTCTGCCCAGTGGAGAGCTCTTTGTATTCAGGTGGCAGATTTACATTTATCGCCGTCTAGCGTTGCGTGTACATCCTTGTTTTTGAAAGATTGTGTTTGAAAAGCTTCAAGGCTGTAAGCAAGGTGAAAGGGTTTAGTGGTCACTCGAGGTGAAACACACTGCCAGGAAAGATTTTGTCACGTTCAGTCTTCCATAAATCTCAAAGGTTTTCTCATAAAAGTGTTTTTTTTTTTTTTCTGGTTTGCATTTGTGGTGGACAGGGCTGGACAAATCACACATTTCATTTCTGAGCTGTTGGTGTTTTATTTTAAAAAAAGCAAATAAACTTATTCACATTCACACCACAAACGTTCTCATTTGATGTATAATATAGCTATACATTACAATACAATACAATACAAGCTTAATGCACTTTACAGTAGTGTGATACACCTTGATTAGCACATGCTCTAGTGCATATTTCATGTTTTCACATGCTGTCCACCATATGACATCCACCTACATTTTTCAGCAGCTTATACAATAGCCCTTGCTCCAGCGCTGGCAAGTGCTTTGGCAAAAAAGTATCAAGCCTAAACGAGGATGACAAGTATCGTATCAAATGCTGAGAGTTGAAAGAAATGCATTTTATTTTAGCAGTACAGAGGTGGACAAGTCACTGTTTTTATGTCCGAGCTATTTGGTTTTTATTTGTAGTTGTCAAAGTCGGTTCGACAACCAAAACGAGAAAATAAACTGTACCCTGTTACTGACTTTGACAAAAAGTTAAACTTGTGATGTATTATGTAGCGCACATCCCTCAGCTGAGACACGATCTGCCTGTCAGTAGAGCGGTTTTTTACTTGGTGGCTTATGTAACAAGCATGGATGGCAGATAATGATTACAGAATCATGAACATACGTTGCATGTGATGCAAGTACGTGAAAACACTGATGACACAGTGAGGACAGGTGAGAAAATCATCAGTGTCTCTCACTCCTTCATCATAGGCATTTCTAGCACACACTGCATCCTCAAAGCAACCTGCGTTGTGAATGACCACGCACACCCCTCACACTCACTGTTCACCCTCCTACTGTCTGGAAAAAGATACTGAAGTGTTCAGGCCCTCGAGTCCAGACTGCGCAACAACTGCTTCCCACAAGCTATCAGACTCCTCAATCATCAGAGTCTGGTCTGAACACACACACACACACACACACACACACACACACACACACACACACACTTACACACATGCACATATCAAACTCTTAAAAAAGTTTGTAGCTATGTGTTCTATGTAGCTATGTCCTGGAGAACCATATCCACTATGTGGTTGAAATGACAGTAAAATCTACTTGACTTGACTTGGCAAAGCTGTCATATAACTTTGCCACCACAAATAAGGACTCTAGACTTCAAGCTGTAGTTAAAACAACTTTTCTTTGATATAAGGACAGAAACTGACGAGCTGTATGACTGTGTACTTATTTGTTTCCTAAAATCTACAGGGGCAGTTATGGCCTAGTGGTTAGGGAACCTGTCTCATGACCGGAAGGTTCTGGGTTCGATCCCTGCACAGAGCAAGACATGACTGAGGTGCCCTTGAGCAAAGCACCTAACTCCCCCAATTGCTCCCCGGGGGTGCCATGATTGGGGCTGCCCCCTTGCCCCGGCAAGTGTGTGTGTGTGTGTGTGTGTGTGTGTGTGTGTGTGTGTGTGTGTGTGTGTGTGTGTGTGTGTGTGTTTGTTTTACTGCACGGGTGTGTTAAATGCAGAGGTCAAATTCCTCTGTGTGCAAGCACAGTAGGCAAATAATTCATTTTAACCAATTCACTTAACTATCATAATTTATTATATGATTTTAGCTACCATTTATATCACATTAGCTACCAAGATGTAGCTACAGGTTTGTGTACAACCAAGCTTAGCTGATCTAGGTTATATGTTCAACACCGCAGTAAGCAAGTTCTCTCAGCTTACTTCCTTATATTATTTCAGCAAATTATTTCTTACCATATAGGTTTTTTTTTCATAACTTTCTTCCACTAAAGATAAAAAGGTGAAATCCAGAGGCATTATCTGTATTGTCTTGAAGTTCATTTATAGATCAAGAGCTACAGTAGAGACAGGTGGACTAACATATTATACTTCATGAATTTGGGAAATACAGCACTACTCTGTCGTATCCACTTGACATGACAGGAACAAATCTTATTTTTTGACTATTTACCATTCGCAGCTGCAGGCTAAAAATAGGAACATGGATTCCAGTGCTGTTTTTCTGTCTAGTTAAGCTGCATCATGTCCCAGATGGCTCGGTTCAGGAAAGTTGTACTGTGTTTCTGACCAGACATTGGCATACTTCATTTATATATATATATATATATATATATATATGTATTACTAGATTTGTTTTGCACATTGCATTTCACAATGTGTCGATTCTGGTGTTTGTCTTTAAATATATGAATTCTCTTATTCCCAGAATAAGATTTCAAATTTCTATCTGTAAGACAGAAAGACAGATGCATGTATTAAAATACAGACTAAAACTCTGCCCCTTAGTTAGAATAAACATGTGAAGTAGTGGGCTTCAAGTTTGAACAAACTCCAAACTGGTCCAATTATTTTGGAATAAAAAATAGTAATCCCCAAGACAGCTGAACTACATTACACTGACTAGGTTTTTCTGTGTCAAGGTTAACAATTCTAAGACCTTATGTTTCCAAAAACTCTCTCTAGTTTTTTTGGTGTTCTGACAATAACACTTTTCAACACTGCTCTTATGGGTTTTTTTTTTATTCTGGTGGGTCGGAAGTCGTTTGTTAAATCACTTTACTAGAAAATCATGGCAAATCAGATTTAAAAACTTGATCTGTACACTTTATAATCAAGCTGGAAGCATGATGACAGGCATGACGAGCATTTAAAGCTTTGCCAAATATTGACTTTTACTGTACCACTGCACGGTTCACTTACTGTAAAGTTGATTGTTAAATGATTTTCTATAACATCATTGCAAGTCACAGATTCATATTAATGTGATCATCATTCTAATGTACGGTAACCACTTACAGAAGGAGTTACCGTATGGTGGATGTTACAAACTGTATTGTAGCTGTGTTTCTGCCGTATTACCTTTAGGAGGGAGTAACTTTAAAAAGCTGTAATATCTGTAAAGGATAACAGTGACTTGTTTTGCTGACATTACATGACATTAAATGTAACTACAAATGGATAAAAGATATAACATGATGTTCATAATAAATAAAAATAATTAGCCAAGACAGATTGTTATACTGATATTAATATTGGCAAATCTTCAAAGCATACAGTCACTAATTATTCTTCTATAGCAGCACATTAGTTTACATTGTAACATGACTGTCTGTTAATGTTAGATCCTGTTTTATCCTTGATTTATCACTTGTGTTTGCAGTCACTTTCAGTGGCCCTGGCGCTCCTGTCGTCATCTCGGCTTTCTGTTTACACACGTCTTAATTGCAGCCCTGTTGCAAATAATTGATCTGAGTAATCCTCCCTTTTGTGCATTCAGATCTGTTCCCATCCATCAGCTAGCCTTTGTGACGATTGATGAGAGGTATGAGCTGCTGGAATGCCCTCCACCCACCCATGTAACTGATAGAAAGATGGTGATAGAGCTGACGGAGATGGAGGAGTGATTGCTTGCTTCTTCTTGTCCTCCCTCCCGTCCTCAGTCTATTACTTTGTGACTTCCTTCATAGACAGAGTGATCCACTCTGAAAAGAGTTTCACTTTTTTAACCGCCTGTTCCAGCAGATTTTCAACTTAAATCTTGCCGTTCATATGTTTTTGCCTGCTTTTGACACCTCAAGGTTGCAAAGAGGAGATTTGGCTTGAGGATGGGGACCTTCCCTATGACAGCTGCTTGCTCTGTCACTGTATATCAAGTGATGACAGTGGGTCTGCCAGAAAGCCTTATAAAATAAGTAGTATTTTATTTATGAGTACTGTGCATTTAAGTGCATTTTACATTTGTCTTGTGTATGTACTGTCTCTGTAATTGTCTAACTTACACTGCCTTCGTGGCTTCTGCCAAGTGAAATTGCAGAGTATATTGAAGTTTTAATGATGCATTGTATAATAATACTGTGGGATAACAATAGTGTGATTGCCTTCTTCAGTCACACTAATGATGTATTGGCAATGCTTAATGGGCATAGTGGCATAGTGTAGTAATAGGGGAAAACATGTTACTGAAACATGTCTCAAGTGATCAGATTACAAGTGGAGTCCCATATTTATATATACATATATACATATATATATAATACATATATATATATATATATATATATATATATTTCTTAAAGCACATTAACAAAAAAAAAAATCTGAGGTTTCAATGTTACTTTAACCTTTCTGTCAGCTCGAACCAGTCCTACTATTTTCCTCTGACCTCTCTCATCAATGACTGCTCACTGGGTCTTTTTTATCTATATACTGCTGTATGTGAAAAGAAGATCAGCAGATCCTGAAATACTCCAATCAACCTGTCTGGCAAACAAACCATACCATGGCTGCATCCAAAATTGCGTACTCAAGCATTATATACTGAATTCGAAGCAATGTGTCAATGTGCACTGTTTTACCGTTAAAGCAGTACGTACAGTGCCTTGCAAAAGTATTCGGCCCCCTTGAACTTTTCAAACTTTTGCCACATTTCAGGTTTCAAACATAAAGATATGAAATTGTAATTTTTTGTGAAGAATCAACAACAAGTGGGACACAATCGTGAAGTGGAACG
>JAOVVF010000014.1:10999595-11014508 GCA_028565595.1 Duopalatinus emarginatus | reverse complement strand
CTTTATGTTTGAAGCCTGAAATGTGGCAAAAGGTTGAAAAGTTCAAGGGGGCCGAATACTTTTGCAAGGCACTGTAATTTCAGTATGCGAGCGAGTGCACTAGATTCTCCATCTTTCCAATATCATGTGATGCATGACATCACATCGCAGCCGAAAATGTACTTTTTTTTAACCTTAGAATGTATGTTTTTTTTTTTTTTTTACCTTTTTTACCTCTAAAGAAATAAATTAATTAATAATTAATAATTAATATAGAAATTATTCAGTTCCATATGTCTGTGCTGCTTGAATTGAATTATGGGGTAGAACAGTGTGCACAGTTCGCATATTGCAAAATGTCTCCCAATGCAGTGCGTCATCTGGGAACTTTTCGTGTACAGCTTGATGCATACTGCATATTCGGACACACTAGTCATGCTCGCATACTGCTTTTGCGTACTGTTCAGTACAGAAGTACTCACAGAAGTGGTAGATTTATGGATCTACCTTAATAATAGATACAAAATTTGATGTCATTGTTTAATAAGTAAAGAATTAAATAATTATGGGGGATCACTATGTTAACCAGTTAGCCCATTATATATGTAACAAAATATTTAGTGGAATGACGAGGAGAAATTCGAAAAGTAGTAAAGCATACCTTTGTTTATAACTTCAGGAAGCTACATAAGGAAATGTAATAAAATAATAAAGTGTATTTCTACTGATGGTCAAAAGTGATATATTCGAGACACATACATGCACTCATATCCCTTTGTGATGGAATCACCTGGGACGCATCGTAATCTCATCCTGTGTAGAGTTCATACTGATTCATTATTCATTTCCTCATTCATGACATTTTATATAAATATGTGCTGCATGACAAGGTTAAATCGAGGTTAATGCTCATTAGTTGCTCATTCAACTGATGCTTTGCTGCTTGGCTTTTTAAAAGATGTCATAGAAATGCAGTCATTAAAGCCCAGTCTTATGAGTTGTGATGGTATAAAGGTTAATAAGACCCAATATTAACTTTAACTCACCAGAGAACAAACTAATTTTGCCAAACAGTGCTTACATTACAGGTTAAAACATGCAGGTCTGAGTGCCATTAAAGTGGTCAGAGGAAAGTAAGCAGATTGTCCTCTGAGAAAACATTTCTACTAAATGTCTGAACTTTACTGTGCCACCACCTGCTGAAAACTAATTATAGTCAAATGGTCTTATTGTGGTGCATTTTCTCCATCAGTATTTTTATTTATTTAACCTCCTGTAGCTGCTGCACACATTTCTAACACTATTTCATCTCTCTCTTCCATGTCTTCGTTTGCTTGTTGTGACTGACGCAATGGCTTACAGGTAAGTCTTTAATTTTTTGTTCTTAGTAGAAAAAATGTGACATTGCGTTCGGTAACTTAGGAACAAGTAAATGTAAGCCAGGTTTTTTTTTTTTTGTTAACGCATAAAATATTTTTATAAAATCCAAAATGACAATTAAGTAGCTATATATATTCATTAACAAATTTAAATATATTTTAAAACATCACCGTTACACATTATAAACTACCTTTTCCTTACCAATAATCCTGCACTGGTGGTTGGTACATGACCATGTGGTAAAATACATCTCAACCTTCCTGCTTCTTTTATGAAAGGGTTTTTACCTTTACAGCTTCATGCTTTGAACCAGACTTTCTGAGCCAAGGTGCCTCTCACTCACCATTAACACAAGGCTCATGGGCCACATTAAAGTCAGGGCATGGGATTCTTGTTACGTTGCAGCAATCGGTACAAAGCCGTGTAGTAAATATCAGTGAAATACAGGTGATAGTTAAAGCAGGCATCAAAGCTGACCTGTGACCGAGCCGTTATCGCTAACAGCTGGCAGCTGTTCGTCACTCTGCCATGTTCCACTCAACATCTGCATCAGGGAGGGAACTCTTGATTTAAAGCAAACACTTGGTGAGGAGTTTTAGTGCTGTGTCAGAGTTGGTGAAAATAAAAGTTGAAAGAAGCATTTAGGAATATACTGTCAACTGTTTTGTGTGATGACACGTCTTGGAGGAAATTATTTTTTGCAGAGCTTCAACTCTGTTTAGCTTTACATGTAATTCTAGCTAAGGCAGTAATAATGTATTTATGGGCCTGTTCATTACATTAAAATGCTGAAGCACTTCATAACACTACATAAGATGAAAAATAATAAGAAATGATTTGATTGAGTTTTACGATTAAATTCCTCCTTAGGAAAATCCGACATATAAGGACTTACATTTTTAATTAAACATTTAAACATTACATTTTAATTACTTTCATTTAACCAGTGATACTAAATGTATACATACACTGTGCATATAAAGTATAATTCTTTTCCACAATAAACAACATTGCACATTACAGTATAAAACAAGAGAAGATAGGGTTGATTGTGAACCCTACCCATAATTTTTTTTTTATTTATACCACAGCAACTTACCAACATTTACACAAGTATGAAAAAAGCATGTAATTTGTAATGTCATTTTTATCCATTTATACCTACATTTAATGTTGTAGAATGACTGCAGAACAAGTAACCCTTTGATATATTTTGAATTACAGCATGTTTCTCTGTGTTTTACCCTCAACAGTATAAGCACTATATGCATCAATTAGCCATAACATTAAGACCACTTACAAGTTAATTGAATAACAATAAGTTCTCAAATCACATGTGTTGATAGCAGGAAAAATGAGCAAGCGACTAAATTATGATGGCTAGATCAGAGCATATCCAAAATGGCAGGTCCTGTGGGGTGTTTCCAGTATGCAGTGGTAAGCACCCACCAAAAGTTCCAAGGAACAAGCAACAGGGCCATGGGTACCCAGTGCTTACTGATGTGCTTACGGTGTGAAGCCTAGCCCATCAGAGTGAATCTCACAGAAGATCCACAGAAGGATGCTTTGCTAATGTCTATAATAATATTATATAATATTGAAGTAAGTACAGCAGTGTTTTTGCTTTAGGATCTTTACAGTATTTATGGGGAGTTATGTATAGTTCAAAGGTTTAATGGGAAATGCAGCTTTTTTCAGTATAATGGGGGAGGAAATGCCAAGATCATGACCGGCTATGATGCATTAGTTCTTAAAAAGGGCATGGTGTTCTAAGGCTGAATATATAATCTGCACTCAAGGGATGAAACTGTATGTGAATACATTATTCAGACATTACTGAACATGTCATGTGTCCTAAACAGTTACGGATATTAATAGGAGGTGCAGTTTTTTGTTTTTTCTTTTAAGCATGCTGGTGTGGTACACATGTCTAGTTTAAGACCAGATATGTGCATCAGGACTGGAATCTTGTGCAATACAACAAGAAAGACATGTAAGCAGGACGTTGCTTTTTTTTTTTTTTTTATCTTTCATCCAGGCATGAAAGACAAGGACAAACAAAGACCATGTTGCAGCAGTGCGGTTTCAGCATTTATGACATGCTGACATTGTGAGCATTTCTACCTCTGTGTTTTTCCCTACGCTTGCCGGGGGCACTATGCAAACAAACAACAAAAATAACTTCCTCTTTAGGTCAGACTCAGGGTTCAAATCTAAATAAATATCTAGATATGGATATTCTGAGCATTAAGTAAATACACATAGAGGTGTAATGTACTCTATAAGTAACTGCAGGAAGTTTTTGGTTTTGTATTCCAACATAATGTATGTTGTTGTTAATATTTTTTGTCATTAATTGCAAGTCATTTTTTACCGCACATTTTACTGCAGACTTAAACAACACCATTCATTTAACAGCAATCTTTGTATTAATCATTGTTTAATGGTATGCAAATTGCTTTTTATGGAATCTGGGCTTTTCTTTCTCTCTAAATGTCATACCATGAAACCTGCCGATGCAATCTTTTTATTAACTTTAACGTTTATGTGACCTGCTTCTCAAAAGGCATGAGTCGTGTCGTGGAGCAAAGCAGTGAACTGGGTAATAGATAAATGTAGGTTCAAGTTGTATGGGGAATCCTTTGATTCCTGTTGCTTATCCATTCCTAATTTTATAGCTGTTTACAGTGTAGCCATATGTAGAGCAATTAGATAAGATGGACACAAAGGTACAAATGTATTATGTTACTGAATAAATTAAACATAAGGAGCGTGAATTACTATAGAGAGAAAATACCTAACAGAATTTGGTTTTAAAGTCTTTCCTTTATTCTGTTTATTACTTGACTTGGCTCTGTGGGGTTGTAGGGACAAACACACTGACAGAATGGTTTTGTTTTTAAGAAATAATCTGCCATTCAGGGTAAGAGCTAGTTAGACACCTGGAGGCAATCATTTTCTACGTAAATGAAAACGAACATTTGCAGCCACTTCAGGTTAAGCCTTAAAGACAAACATTTTTTCACCGAGTGTGTTTCAAGTGTATACACTTCATGAAACGCTGCCTTTCATATTTCGGTTTAAAGTTGCCAGACAGTGATTGCGTTCGTGCCGAACCCTGACTCACTGGTGTAAGTCAGGGTTTTTTCTTATTCACTCGGAGGCCACAACAAACCATTTTTATCAAGATGATCCTCTCCTGGGCTCTGTAAACACTGCGGGAATGTAGTTCTCCACTACATCCCTTTCTGCCCCCCCAACTGTGGCCCAAATGTGGTTCCTTAGCCGAGCAACCGCAACCAGAAACTTGCTAATGACTTATTCATAAAGTTCCATCTGCCCACTGCTGAAGAAATGCAATTCCTCCCCAAGTTTAGAGGAATTACTCCTGACTCCTCTGACTCTGCAAACACTGTTATATAACCAATACTTTACTTACTCTGGACTGCAGAAGGTTGGTTTTTTTTTCAGAGTGATTCCTGATTTATCTGAATTTCTTGACTGCATGTTTAATAATTTAATGCAGAACTCTACAGTGGGTGAGTTTGAACTTTTCTGTACTTGCAGTTCATCTGGTCTCTCTTTATTTGTTGTTGTTTTAAAGATAGTAGATCGTTTTTTAAATGTTTTTTCTTGATACTTTGGGCTGTTATGTAAGGATTAAAAAAATGACAGGGCATATGGTTAAAGGAAAATACATCGAAGAGTTATTGTTATTACCCCAAATTTTTACAATAACTGTATGTGGTATAATTTTCCAATGATCACAGAGTTTTGGTTTTTTTTTTACGTTTGACCTTTAATATAAGTACTTGTCAAAGGGCTTTTATGGCAGTGCTTGATTATTAATAGGCTCCATAGCCATGTCTTTTTTAGACAAGCCATATATATATAATCTACAGCGTAATCTTTCCAGACAGGGTGTGTTCACACTTAATAATAATTACATAACCCCACCTCCACACGTAACACTAATCTAGTCTGAATATCTTTAGAAAGATATTTTTGAAGTTTCCATTAATTTCCTTAAACTCCTTAAATTAGCAGTGTTTATCATGATGTCATTATAAGATTAGTAAGGAAAAGATGTGAGAGAAATATAGGCATAAATACAGTAAATGTATTTTAATTTATATTTTGTGTAACTAAGCATGATAATGTAAGAAGACTGGTGTAATTTCCAAATTGTGCAGGATATACACCGATCAGCCGTAGCATTAGAACCACAAAACAACCAACATCTGAAGTGAGCAGCATCGATTATCTCATTACTTGTCAAGTGGTGGGATATATTAGGCATCAAGCAAACAGTCATTTCTCAAAGCAAAAAAAAAAGCAAGCAGGTCTAAATGGATTTGAGCCAAATTCTGATGCATGTAGACAATTAGATTAGAGAATTTCCAAAACAGCAGGGGGGGCTTGTGGGGTTTTCCTGTATACAGTGGTCGATAACTTTCGAAAATTGTCCAATGAAAGAAAAACAGATGAACTGGCAACAAGGTCATGGCACCCCAAGGCTCATTGATATGCATGGAAGTGAAGGCTAGTCTGTCAGAGAAGATACACAGATAGATCTGTTGCTAACATCTTGGTGCCAGATACCTTCAGAGGTCTTGTAGAGTCCACTCCCTGTGTAAGGTTGGGTCGTTTAATGTTATGACTGATCAGTTTATCTTGGCCACTACTTATAGGGTTAGGGTTAGGGTTAGGGTTAGGGTTAGCCGAGTAATGTCATCTATTCTTAACCAAGTAATGTCATCTCCAAGCAATCATAAAGACAAAAGGATGTGATATCAGGTTCAGATACAGGTCGTTTCCACTAAAAGTTTCTGAAAAACACCTGAGTGTTCTAGAACAGCTGGAATGGTGGCTTTAATAATGTATTACAGTAATGTTGTGGAATTCTCTGCATCTGGCTCTTTAAATGCACTTTCAAAACTTGAACTAAAGGTGTTAAAGATCATACGCCATTGTCCTGCATGTTTTTTGTATCATATTCTTTTTTACACAATTGTTTGACTCCATTTCTTCATCACAGACTTTATTGTTGAATAAGGAGAAAAAAAACCCGTCTCTGATGGCTGTGGTTGTTCTGTGCAGATTGATCAGCAGAATTGCTGCAGTCAATACCACTCTGCCAGAGTGTCCTTTGACAATAGCCCCTTCAGTAGGACTTTTAAACTCTTGAAATTGTTTTTCCTCGGCAATCTCTTCATCACCTTCTATTGTTGAGCCTTATCTTTTTTTCCTTCCAGACAAGCAGTGGACTATATAAGCACACACAGGGGGTGCTGATCGATCTCATCGCCTCAGTGCCCTAGGCTAGCCTCTTAAATCCTGCCCGAGGTTTACTTATAGCACCCATTACCTGTAATAGAGACGAAGTGTAAAGAGAGGGGTCTGTTTTTATTACATTAAATAATTTTTTTTTCTTGTGCTTGTAAAAAGTTCTCACTGAGAGAGGAGCTGAGAACACGAGAACCAGTGAAGTGTTAATGTCACTATAACAAGCCAAGAAACTAAAATATTAAAATATCAATCATCTTTTTTTTTTTACATTTCGTATTAAGAAACGAGAACTGCTGGTGACTTCAGTAATAGAAAGTAACATAGCAGATTACAGTATAGAAAAGAAGGAGATGAGATGTGTTTAAGTCATGCAGAAAACCACTTTGAAACTTTTGAAGAGCTCAAGAACATTTTTTGGGGGAAAGGCCTAGGTCAAATAAAATATGTCAACCCACATTATGTCATTATATTTACCACAGAACATAAACCACTGGTAAAACATCTAATGATAGAATATACACATGCAGAACCTCACCTTTAGGGTTTATCCTTATAGCCTCATAGCAATATTAAAGCTATTTTGTACACTTGGCTTATATACAATATGGGTGTATGTGTATTTGTGTGTGTGTATATGTATGCATGTGTATTATTTGAACATAAATCAGACAAGTATGTATAATTACTTGAACATATGGATAATATGTACTTAGTCTATATATTCCAGGTCTCTCCCATAAATGTATTTTAAGAATTTAATAAAAGGAAATCTATCATTTCACATGTGTGTAAACACCTGACACCACAGACATCAATAAGCTCTGTAAATCTGCAGCTAGGACTAGAAAAAAAAAATCAGCCATTGCCCAATGCCCTTAACCACATGGAGCAGAATCCTATATTTAAGTTGAATTCCAGCCCCAGGGTTCATTTCTTGAACCCAGGCATCAACTTGACCTTTACAGTAAAGAGGGACTTAGCACTGAACATGCATTAACCATGCCATTGAAGCTTTAACATATTTTTCTGTGTAATTAAACAATGAAGCCTTTTTAAAAGAATCTGATCAGATCAGATCTAGATAGTTAAAAGGTAAGCTTTGTTTAGATAGGTAGTATTGTGAGTAGGCACAGTCAGCCTGCTTGCCTGAGAAACGCCAAAAAACGTATATACTGTATACAAATAATTGGGTGTAGCAGTCATTTAGTCATTTAGAGACACTCATCAGGCTTGGCAGCAATTAGGTAACAACTATTGTCTATTATGATTATTTTTAAGTACTACTTATGCTCCTAAGTGTGCCTTCTAGTTGTAACTTAACATCATAACTAATTATGTTATCACTGGTTATAGAAATATTACGTGAGTTTCGGTTTTATTTCATAATATTGTGTAAAATTGTTCTTGTGACTGCTGGTGTTTCTGTTATTGTTTTTGGTTCCAGAGAAATATATCTAGGTGTTGACGTAAAGTCTTAGTCTAAGTCTAAAGGTCTTAGAAAGTGAAACTCTCTTGAATACTGGCAGAAAAACAGCTAGAGAGAGCCAATAGACATAGACTATTTCAAGTGTGAGATTAGTAAATAATTTATTGTTTATTTAGTTTTAACATTTTAGATCGGATAATTTAAGGTTTATTATAATCATGCTATAGACAATCCCCAAAAGCTGGCTGTTATAAGTGCATAAAAATGTGCTTGTGTGAGGGTGATGTTTCAGTCATCAATACAACAGAAACTGCATTTTACAGTCTGGATACGAGTAATAAAAACAGGTTAAATGTGCCGAAAAACAAAATGAATGCTACTGTAATAGCTACTATAAACTGTAGAATGTAATCACTGCAGTTATATGAGGTATGCCCTTGACCACATGGAGCAGAATCCTATATTTGAGTTGAATTCCAGCCCCAGGGTTGATTTCTTGAACCCAGGCATCAACTTGACCTTTACAGTAAAGAGGGACTTGTTCATAAAGAGGATCGGATGTGACGGCTGATGGGTTTATCACAGCCTCTCTCTGGTTGAAAGCAGTCAAGTGTGATATATAGTGTGACAGGCCGGTCCACTCTCTTTCCTTCTTGTGACAGTTGAGGCCAAATACAATACACAGGAAAAAGATTTCGGGTAGTGCTTCAACAGGAATTTAATTTGGATAGAAATTTTGTTTTTGAGGACGGTCACTTAAATAGGCTGTAAAGGATAAAAGATAAAGTTGTCTAAGACTGTTAAAAAAACTAGCCAGTGGTTATAGGTATGGTGCTTGCAGATTACTTGGGGACATTATGAATTAACCTCTACATATTGAAAGATCTGAACTGTCATTTAGTCATGGTAGTCTTGGGAGTATCTTAAGGTGTATCTGATATATGGTATGATGTGTCCACTTGACAGTGAAATACACACAAAGGCATCTTTGTTGTTGTTGTTGTTGTGGTGATGTATTGGTGTAAAATTCCATAGCAGCTCATTAGCACTGAACATGCATTAACCATGCCATTGAAGCTTTAACATATTTTCCTGTGTAATTAAACAATGAAGCCTTTTTAAAAGAATCTGATCAGATCAGATCTAGATAGTTAAAAGGTAAGCTATGTTTAGATAGGCAGTATTGTGAGCAGGCACAGTCAGCCTGCTTGCTTGAGAAATGCCGAAAAACGTATATACCCAAATAATTGTCTGTAGCAGTCATTTAGAGACACTCATCTGTTATCATTGTTGGCAGCAATTAGGTAACAACTATTGTCTATTATGATTATTCTTAAGTACTACTTATGCTCCTAAGTGTGCCTTCTAGTTGTAACTTAACATCATAACTAATTATGTTATCACTGGTTATAGAAATATTACGTGAGTTTCGGTACTGAATATTTGTTTGCTTCCAGCAAACTTCCATCCAGCGGAATAAAAAAAAATCAACTTTCAGCACTGCAAATCTTTGGTCAAGACATCACTGGGTTCCTGTTTGTACAGTATCTTGTATTTTAACTGCTGGTGAGCTGGCTGGGCAAATAATAATATCATTGGTCCAGGAATAGATGAAATAACTAGTTTTTTATTATTGCAGAAACAAAGTATTAAACAACAACAATAAAATTACAATATTTACACTTAATAGACTAAAATGCAAATTCTTAAAGCCCAGAGTTACTATGTTTTTATATTAGCCATTAACCACTACTGTGGAATTAAAATTAATTTTACTGTTCAACATAGGCCCCTAAACAGCTGGAAATAGAGTTAACCAACTTGTTTTTTTTTATTTTCTTCAGATCAATTTTATTTTTATTGCACCACTGTATTCTGGTGTATTTTTGGGACTATTGAAGGACTATTTGTCAAGTAAAGAATTTGACAAGATGGCTGCATCCAAAACAGTGCACTATGTTGTGAACATGGAATTCAGACATGGTACAAGCCCAGAAGACTGCTAGCAGATCAATAAGCTTGGACAGATGGGGAGCTAGGGCTTTGCTACAAGAGCACCTCGATTAAGTCCAACACCGACTGAGCTGGCTTTTCACCTGTCAGAAAAATGCAGCCTTTCCTAGAAGAGCTTAGTGGCTCTGAAACTCTCCTGGGACACCACAGCATTATTGCCCATCAATATGAATTATGGCACAGTCTAGAGGTGCCTCCATCAGGTCTTCCAGCTCCCACCTTCTGTCTGATAGCAATGTGTAGGGTGTGACGTGCATCATTTACAATGACTGAATCCTTTCAGTGTCTGGGGAACAGCAACATGATCACCTGGGTGCACCAGACTGGAAGACATTGGGTTTTATAACCAATGGAGTAATATTTCACAAGTAAGGTATTAAAATGACACTTATTTCACCTGTGTACTTTGAGGACAGATAAATAGCCTTGGTAATACAAATATATTTGGTCTGGGAAAAACATACATCATTTTGAAACTACAGATTTTTTTTTAAATCTATGTTTTTGTTTTGTATGTATTTTAACCACAAGTAAAGTTCTAGCAATTCCTCTTAAAAGTGCAAAGGGAGACATTTAGAAATTCACATTTATAGATTACATTCCAACAACAGGATTACAGGACTATCAGGGGAGACATTTTGACAGTCTTGTATCTGATTACTAACTGAACTGATTGCACTTATGTCTATCTGTCCATAGCCTGTGAGGAAATTATACTCAGCTAGAAAGGTTTTAGACATCTGTCTAAACATTTATCAGACTGGCTCCTTATGCAACATTCTCTTTGTTTAGGCAAGTTTATGAAAAGTACATTTTTATTATTTTGGTAAAATGTATTTTTGATTTTCTTGTTAATTGCAGAAATTGACAGAAATAGCTATGATAAAAAAAATAATTTTAGTACAATATGACATATGAATAAATAGCATTATTCAAGTTGTATAAGTGAAGACACGTACACATACATTTACACTTGCGGAATTTGGCAGATATTGTTATCCATAGAAAAGTACATTTTAGATTTACACAACTGATCATTACACATTGTATTATTAAACTTGGCACAAAATAAGTAATTGTTAATATAAGAGATATTTTCTATATTCTATATTCTATTCTCTAACTCTATAAGATAAGATAATATAATATAAGATAAAATAAGATAAGATAAGGCTTTATTAATCTCTGTTTATTGTTAGCAATAGTAGTAATGTAGTAATTTCATCTTAGGATAAATCAGCATGTCTTTTTCTGTCCTTTCATAATCTAATTTCTGTCGTTAAAACCTAGTGAATGCACTGCTTCCCAGCTAACTAATATTAAGCAGGGTTCAGAGAACATTTTTCACATAATGTTCTAGCGACCTGGCTGAAACTGTAAATACTTGCAGCACTATTATTGGAATGTTGATAAACCTTGTGCTAAAATGTTTTAGGAACTTCCAACGACATTTAAACAGATTTAAGATTACTCAGAACATGGTTGGGTTTCTGTGTGTAGAGTATCTTGACTTGTGTTTAGTTGCTGGTAGGCAGGGCAATAGGAAAGGGGAGGGGTATCAAAAACAATCCACACCTATCCACAGTATAACAGTAGTACAGAGATAAAATGAGATGGATAGCATAACTAAAGATTTTTTTTGATAGTAAAACAGCAAATAGAATTGTAATCATAACTATTAATCTTACTAGGCTGTCAGGACTGCAGCTTCTCCCAGCCAGGAATTCCTGGCAGCCTTCTGAAATGGCAGCGCCCAGTTTAGTTTGTGTTTTTCCCACCCTTGTTTTGTCTCTCTGTGTGTGAGTTAAACCTCATAGTTTCTTAAGTTTGATGTGACGTATTAGGAAGCCGAACTAGTATGTTGGTTATGTTCTTGACCTTGACCTATATATTGACTGTTACCTTCAGTTTGAACATCGAGTTGTGTCTTGGACTTAGGAAACAGCATAGGAAAAAGAAATACTTATGATGAAAAATGTAAATTCTTAAGGCTCAGAGTGTCTATATTAATATGAGCCATTAACCAATATTTATAAAATGTGACATCACAAATCCTCAATGTTCTGAGAAGATTTTTTCTTGCTGATTATAAACATCACTGCAACAATTTTAATTGTAGCTACATTAATGCTAACATCTCTTATAAAACTGGAACTGCTCTAGTACCATTTATACACCAGATGGTTTAAAATATTTAAGGTATGTTGTTTTTGTAACATTTCAGCTCAACTTTAGGAGAGAACATTTTCTTTTCTCCATCCTTCGTCTACTTGATGTGAGGGTTCAGATACATCTAAAGCCTGCTCTCGGATGGACCGTCTCATTTTTCTGCAGCACATCAAGTCTCTGCAAAGCAGATCTGCTCTCAGAGCAGCATGCTGGCTGCCTGTCTCTTTCTGTCAGCTCAGCTGCTGAATTTTTGTCCTGTGAGACGTAGCCACAGTGGCTCGGAGAGCTGCTGTAATCTCGGTGGTTTATGAGAAGCTGAGTGTAGTGTGGGAAAAGTAGAGGTGAAGAAGTGTTCTGTAAAGAAACAATATACAAGGCTTAGTGCCCCTTGGATGACACCAAATCTTTTTGATGGGGTACTTTGAAGAAGCATTTTGATATCATTAGACCACCATGGCACTGTTAAAGCTTCTATTACAGCAAATTCGTGGTCTTACGCAGGATTTTTTGAATGATGTAGCTTTATAATACCGGGTCTTAGCAATTCAGTTAAAATGTGGACTGGACACAATGATAAGCAGTGACAAAAAGAGAAAATGTATGGAGATTAGTAGCTCCAGTATGTTTAATTAGAGTTGGTAAATTAAGTATGGTCTAGGTACGCCTGTAATTATTATTTTTTTTTGTAGAAGTTTAATTGCCCAAGCTCAAATTCTATTATAAAACTTGGCGCAAAATAATTGCTAGTTGTAGGGTCTCATCTCAGGAGAAATTAGGACCAAATGTCTTTTTCTGTCTTTCTGTAATTGTAATTAAAATTTAGTGGAATCAGGTGAAATTAGTACTATCCCAAGGTCATTATGGGTGCTCATTGCCATATTACAGCCAGTCACACGCTCTGACTTTTGTGGTAAAATTTTCAGCAGTTTGAAGGTCAAAACTCTTAATGCCAAGCTTGAAAATGTCAAAACAATTACTGACTGAATAATGGACTATGCTTCTGAATTTTGAAGGTTCTCTCTGTGTGTGTGTGTTGCAAGAAATTTATTTTTGGGCATAAAAAATGAGGTTGGCAAAATTTGATACTGTTACACATTAGCAAATAACAAACAGCAATACCATGTACTGCTTATGATACATTGCACATGACTATATATTTTGAACATCTTACCTTGAATACTAAGAAAACCTGATGCACGTAATGCAGACAAATAAGTAGGTCTGTTCGTGTGCATATGTTTTTATATTTATTTTTACTGGCTGTATAAGGTATACCTCATCAACTCTGCTAAAATGTGATTGACATTGAAGATAAAAGACCCCATATATTATATTTGAATAAAAAGAGCTCTAAACTGTACCTTTTCTTGTACACTCAAGGGTACACCTTATACACATTTACTGTGCATTTTTTACCCAGAAATAAGAACAGAGTGTCGCTTTAAAATGATTTAAGGTACGTAATTAGACCGTAAGGAACACTGCTGCACCTCTAATTAGCTTTGGGTGCAAATTACATTCCACTTTCCATGTAAAAATGCTTACTAAAGACCCATTTGATCCGACAAGCAGAGTTTCTCCGCCTTTTTCTACTTTCATACTGATATTGTGTTGTACCCCAAGTAAAGGTTAAGTCTTTCTTTGCTAAACTTTATCTAAAGTTATCCCTATTGAAGAGTTTTATTGCACCTGGCAGCTCAGTCAGCATTATATAAGACATCCTTGTACTTCCAGAGTGTACCAGAACCTTGGAGCTAATTAACCAAATGCAGGCCAGAAAATCACATAAATCATTACTGCACAGCACAACAGCTGAGGTAATGACATATTTAAACAGCTCTGCTCATGACTGGAAGGCTGTTTGAACCTCAAGGTGTGCCCAAAACAAGGGGAGAAACAAGAGATGATGACAGATTGTCAGTCCGTGAGTAATAGCCCACATGCTGAAATCGACACCATCACAGTGTAGGTCAGGATTTCTCAAACTTTTAACAGCCAGACCCTTCTGATAAGATTTATTATACAGTCATCAAATATAAGTCTTGTTATAAAATGTGTACAGTAATGTAGTGGCTCCATAGAGAGATCCATAAAGCTTTTTATTCCTGAATAAGTTATATGAGGTCTAAGTTAACACTGTACTTGTTTTTAGATTATTAAGGTTTAGATTAAATCCATTTTTACCACTGTGCTGTTGAAATCTTCATCTGATTGGTCTAAAACAGCTGTAATTCAAATCACAGGCTTAGTATTAACACACTCACTGTGATTCATTATGGTTTTTTAGTAAAAACTAGGGCTGTCGAAGTTAACGCGATAATAACGCATTAATGCGATCTCAGATTATCGCAATAAAAAAAAATAGTGCCGTTAACGCAAATTCTAATTTGGCCCTGCGATTCACCCGTAGTTCATGTTGAGACTTGTCCCGCGCTGCTTCAGTAAGAGTAAGGCTGCGTCCGAAATCCATACTCAAGCAGTATATACTGAATCAGAAGCAGTGTGCACTTAAAGCAGTATGCAAATTCCAGTATGTGAGCGAGCAGTATGCACAGCCTTGGACGCACTACATCCACCATCCAGCCTAAGTTTGAGTGATGGTGAAAGATCTGTTAAACAGGAAGTTTCATTTCATTTGTGTTTTGTATGTTCAGTAC
>JAOVVF010000014.1:10980840-10999495 GCA_028565595.1 Duopalatinus emarginatus | reverse complement strand
TGTGAGTGAATAAACTCCCTTACCATTTTCTCTTGTCCCAGCAGTTTTTAACAAGTACTTTTAGCATAACATGTGTTGACCATTTTAATTGTAACGTTTCACTTTAAAGCCTTATTCATTTACATAGATTAAAAAAATGCGATTAATCGCGATTAACTAAATGAAATTCTGAGATTAATCGCGAAAATTTTTAATCGTTTGACAGCCCTAGTAAAAACACATTCATAGGATATGTCTACATGGTACTGTTGTTTGTTAAGAGACATTCATTTATTCATTTGTATGGAATGAGTCTCCAGTATTGCAATAAACAGTAAGATGGACACATTTTTGTTCTATAACGTGACACAAATTGTCTTATTATTCTCGTAACAGAGAATATAGACATGCTGGTTAATGGCTGACTGTTTATATTTTATCTGATGTAAGTGATGACAGGAATTAATTTGGTTTTCAGAACATTATATCCAATTGTAAATGGGTAGAAATGGCTGTGTAAAAGAGAAGCTAAACACATTGGAATGTGCTGTTGTAGGAATATAATCAGCTGGACCACTAGACACCAACAAATAGTTCATTATGTTCTGAAACTGAACACCCCATTGTGATTTACTCCTTAATTAGCCAAAATGAAACAAGTCTAACAGATACAAGAACTGTAAGAAATAATTTTTATTTAAGTTGAATTGTGATTTCTATTGTAAAAAAAATCATCGACCATCTGGTTATGTTTCACAGACCCCTGAGGGTCCAGGGATCCCAAATTGAGGATAGGTGCTCTATAGTGTCAGCATTCAGCATGACCTTTGCTAGAGTAATAGTCTGTATTCTATATTGTTTATTTTCGGGTCCCATGATGTGTGGCTTATGTTGATTTGTGTCAGCACAGTTGAGGCGGCCAGAGCGATGGCATGCTTGAGCATGAGTGACAGCTCATTGAGGGGTACGTCGGACCACATCATGTCATTATGCATTAGCGGCGGGTAGTGGGCAGCTCAAGGGTAATTTCATTAAACACGAACACCAGACTTTAGAAGCAGTGTTATTTTGTCTGGATAAAGAGTATACAAAAATAGATATCTTCTTGTTTCAGTTCTATTGGAAGATTTTTTTTTATGTGATACTCAGATACTAGAAAGGATTGGCATAGGAAGAGTTTCCTTAGTGCCTTGGGACAGTAGTGTGAAAGAAGTCTACCCCATTCAGCTGTTTATGTAAGCAATTCATCATTCACTCTGCAGGCTGCAGCTGGCCTGTAGGGCCCCACACCTGTGTTTTGTTTTGTTATTAGACACAGTATGTAATGTGCCACACACACACACACACACACACACACATATGCGCACACACATACGCACACACACTATTCTATATCTGTCAAGTAAAGTACTGACTGACTATGCTTAAGACAGATCAATTTATTTAAAGTCCCCTTGATTTGATTGTGTATGTCGATGTATATTGAGCAATGGCACATTGAAGTGCTTGACTGATTAACACAACAAGCTAATTACATCCGAGATGCACCACAACCCCCGTCAACTCTAAACAAACTCAACAGTGGCTTAGCAAACTAGCTCAGTGTGAGGCACAGCGAAGTTTAACAAGAGCCTGTTCTCTTCAGCTGTGGATGATTTCTTACAGCCTACTTCACACACACCTGTTGATTTAAGAAAGGACAGTACTCTAGACAAAAGGATGACGTGTTTTGGGGTTTGTGTCGTACATGTCGTGTTCGAACCAAGTCCGACTGTCAGTGGTGTTGATGTTGATAGAGGGCCACAGTGGGCATCATCACTGGGAGACATCTGACAAGTCTGAATGGTAGATCAAATGATCAGTGTAATATCAAATGTCATAGATTTAGCGGGTCAAATAGGGAAAAAGTGTTAAAAAGATATGATACTCGACGAAGAGGAGTTATACTTTAACCTCTGACAAGGACTTTTATTATGTAAAAAAATATCTTTTAATGCTGGAAGTATTTTTTTACTTTTTTTAACTTTTTAAATTTTTTTTTACTTATAACGTATAAATACCGGTTTTAAAACTGTAATAATAATAAAAAAAAGCATATTAGTTTATAATAATAATTTTTATTATAAACTGATATGCATATTTCTAAATTCATTTTCTTTTTGTTTATACCTGTAAATATAAACTTTGATAAGACTCTTTATTTTTGTCTTTACTGATTGTTTTAAGAAAACAACACCATAAAGAATAATAAAAATTTATTTTATACATGTTTGATGTTGCTACTACTGCTACATTTTGTTCCTAAATAAACCACTGAAAGGACTTTGGTCTTAACAATTATCTTTTTTTTACTTTCCCGATTTTTTTATATTTTATTCCAGTACATTTAGAATGTAACTTAAAAGTAACTTAAAAAAACTTAAAAGTCGGTTTATAGAAAGTAATCAGTAAAGTAATCCCATTACAATTTTGGTTAAGTAATGAGTAATCAGTAATGGATTAATTTTTAACGTAACTTCCCCAACACTGTAAATAATATTGCATGCTTTTACTAATGCAGAAGCCTCGATGTATATAAACAAAACCTGTGGTCTCCGTATGTTACTCCTCTGTAAGGTATTTGTCACATAACCAGCAACTTACACAAAGTCCATCTACTTGATGAATAAACTAAATTTTTCTCCACCAAGGAGGGGTTGGAAATAGAAAAATAGTGTGTGGGAAGTATCAGGAAAACACACTGTTGAACCATGTTTACTGCTAACCAGAAACTAATGAGTACAGCATATGTTAAGTGTTTTAGAGAGCATTTAATTGGATGAAGTGTGGATAACTCACTCCGATTGTCCAACGGATTTCCACACTACATAGAATTTAAACAGGCTGCAGTAACAGCTGATAGTCCACATACTATATAGTTTGCCAGCATGACGGTGTGGGATAGTATACACAGAGCTCTAATTTAAGCAAAAACACTAATGTAAAATGACATGAGTAAAATGATATGGAATTTTAAGCACCACATATTCACTTTAATTTGTTCACCAATGGACAAATTTCCATAATATGAAAGTGAACCACTCATTGACCACTGTGCTTGTACACATAGTGGAATTTGACCTCCGGATTTGACCCATGGGGGGTGTGGGGGGTGCGATGGGGGGGCAGCCCCTATCCACTTGAGCAAGGCCCCTATCCACTTGATAAAGGCTCTTAACACTTTTTGCTCTAGGGGTGCTATATTGTGGCTGAAAACGAATGTCACTGTGCTGTAATGTATAAGTGACATAAATAAAGCTTTCTTCTTTACATTAAACAAGTAGCAAGTACTCTCAGTACAGCACTGAATGTCCTACAGTTGAGTAGGACTTCAAGTACATTACTAGCATTAAATATTGAATCAGTACAGGTCTGCTCAGCAACAGGTCAAAAAGCTGTCCTCCTGCATTAACCTGCAAAATGTTTTTCTTCACTGAGAAGGCTATCATCATAAAGGGTTTTATGAATATTAAAGACAATTGCAGTGTGTCAGTAAAGTTGGAGAGGCAGAAAAAGGCACAAGATTTTATTCCAAATCCACTGATGTTTCTTAGACACTCAAGATATAACACAAAGTGAATATAGTAGCGACAATGGGCCTGACTGATGTAATGTCAGTATAATGTACTGCAATACTGTACTTCGCTTTTTCTCTTTTTTTTTGAGTTACAGTTCCACGTATTAAAATGTGGAATTTGTGTATGAACGAAAACTGGAAAGATGGCACTGCAGTCATATTTAAATTCCCTTATGAGTATAAGAAGGTCCAGAGTTCTGATTATGAAAACTTTAATTGTTAATGTGATGTTATTGTGAGCTACTGCCAGTAGCTAGTAAGCATGAATAACCTACCAAAGTTGTGGGTGCCAGTTGTGCCATTCAGAAGTGTCATAATTCCCTCAAATTTGTATCTACTTGATTGCGGTTTTGTCTCTCTCAGGAGATTTAGATTAGCTCATTATTATGGTTAATAATGAGTGGTTTTGTAAGTCATGCATGCTAACATGTATACATAATTTAGTTAATATTTTGTAGGATGTTTTTACTAGGGTTGAATAAATCGTTTGATGAACAGACAGACAGATAGATAAATAGTGTCAGGGCTTAAGCAATGCCACAATCCAGCCAGAACTCTTTTTCCCAGAATCCACGGCAACCAAGCAAGATGGCTGCACCCAGCCTAAGTACTTCATTTTCCACCTGTTCACACTCCCCTGAGTTTTACTTGTGTATTTACTTGTGTTATTTTATGTGACACAATTTTTATGTTATCTGTGAATCTTTGTCAAGATTCATGTTCACCTGTGTGTAGTCCTATCACTGTTTGTCTATTTAAACTCTCTTTTGGTCCTTTAGTGTTTTGAACTTTGCTCTTGTTTTGCCTAGTTTGCTGATCGCCTGATGTTTTGCATGTCCCTGTCCCTGGTTTTATGTTTTGGATTTTGTTTGCCCTTGTCTGAGTGAACTGTTTTTGAAGCACCTGCAAGTATGTCCTACCTATGTCTGGGAAAGTGTGTTGACAGACAGACAGACAGACAGAGGTGCGGTTGTGCTGATTATAAAAGGGTGCTTCAGATACAATTTGGGATGAGCTCAGGCTGCATAGTTTCTAACATCTTTGCATCAGTATTATTTTGTAAATTATTAGTAGTAGAGGCCCTTTGTCTTTATTATTTAGTAATGTGACCAAAAATCAGATCATTAGATTATTTTATAATTGGATTGATTTCTCTTTTCCTCTGTCTTCACTGCTCTTATTGCCCAATTCTCATCAATTCCCTCAGCCTAGTCTTGTCTGAATTGGGGGGGGGGGTGTCCTGTACCATGTTTAATCGTATAGCATTATATTGTTTTGCACTGCAACATATCATGTTGAACTGAATCAGAATAGACGTAAATCATATGGTATTGTATTATTAGTTGCTATATATGTATCTTTAATGTATCAGACAGTTGCCAATGCATAGAGATGTGTATCATGTTAGCTTCAGTGATGGACATGCACATCAGTGGTTTCTACAGATCCCTAATATTGTATCATTAACTCACAAAAAATAAACTAAATATATTTAAGAATATAAAATGTATAGTGTATAAACTTATTTTTGTGTTTGAATAGGGTTTTTTATTGCTGAATTTTATCATTCAGACCCTAATTTATATCTATTTTTATCTTTCAAACCTTTTTTTGCTATTACATTCTATCTTTTGGTTCATCATTGCAATTGTATTTTCCTGTGGCTGCACTTTTTCATCTGCCTTTCAACTCATTGTATTACATGCATTTACTCTGAACTTTGTTATACCATTGTGAGACAATTCACAGATGAAATCAGTTTGAATTGGTTTATGCAAATATTATAATAAAATTTTTACAATAAAAAAAACACTAACAATTTTATGTACGATTAAATGTCATGGTTTTTTAAAATCACATATGTATAGCATATACATACCATATATTTTATCACATATTTATAGCACCTATAAAAGTAAATACACTTCACACTAAATGCAAGTCCAATACCCCTTTATAAAGGGTGGCTATGATTGGGCTGAGAACAGAGACAGTGATCAGAACATGACAGAGGAGTGGTGTGCTGGAAAATGGAGGTAGTAGTGGCAATGTTTGTAGGTTGCAGGGTGTTTCCAGAGGTTTCCAGAAGTTCAGAGCCGATTCAATAACTCTGTGGTATAACAGTTTATCTTCTTAATTTTTACAGTGGATCTATCTCAAAAATGTAGTGAACTCTACATAAGCAAAATTTGACGTCATCTTGTGCACACTCCCGACAGTCGTCTCAATTCTTAGGTGCCTCAAAACATTGCCTGCTGGGAAACCTCATTCCGATTGAATATTGAAGGATCTTTTTCTGCTCCCTCAGCCATAAAGGCAAAATTTTTGCAGCCAGCAAAGTTATTTTTTAAATGATTAGAATTTTTAACTTTTATAAAGGCGTACTTTAAAGTGTAATTTATTTGCACTTGTTTTGGGTTTTGTCAGTAACAGTTTAACAATTTTCGTTCCCTGGAGGGAGATGTTAGCTGGCATGCTAGCCGGTTGTGTTGCCTCAATGGGCATTGGTTTGAATGGCCTCAGGCTCTGTTAGCTTAGTAAAGCAAGTAGCTGTCTATCTAGAAAGTCTTAAATCTGCTCTCTAAAGTTTGGTGTCAGTTAAAATCTTCTCTAGACAGTCGACTAGGGAGACAGTGGGCAGTAAGGAGGCTCAGTATGACCCAGACTCAGTATGTACATCCGAGCAACAATTTGCTGCATAAAATTAACAAAACTAGGACTCATGGGTTCCGATGTGATCAGTGTTATAATAATGCATTAGTAGCGCTTTAACAGAAAGTCATGTTGAAATGGCAGTCAGTATGTGCAGAGCTACTCTCTCTTAGATATCACTGTGATACATGAATAACAGACAGTGCCTTTCTATGTTTCTCTACAAACCTAGTGATTCTGTTACAGAAGGAAAAATTACGGAGTGGTTTATTTAACTCCTAGTGAAGATGAGGACGAGCCTTGATGTCCGTAATGGAAAGCTGCAGGGAATCACTCACTAGATTCGCTTCAGTGCATTGGAAAAATCAAACAGCACGGTTGTAAATCTGACAGAAAAGTGCGTAGCTACAGACTTAGACAAATCTGTGTCGAAGAATATGTGTAGTCAGACAGTACGAAAGGTCCTCCGTTGCCCCCAAAATCCCTGTAGACGTGCTGCCATTTTCAGTTTCAATTAAAACCCATTGGTAATGACTGGATTTAATATTCTGCACATTAGCTACCAAAAGCCATCTGATTGTACGTGGGTGCATCAGAAAAGAGCATGCTTTAAGAGACACTTTCATTAAACATTGGCCATTCATTTAATGTCAAAATTTGAAGTATACCACTGCAGCCAGAAACAAGAAGCAATGACTTACAACTTGGGTGAGAGCTGTGGCATTGTAAAAAAAAAGTGCTGTACTAAATAGTAATAAAGCATTTGATTAGTTAACTGCAGTAAGGACATCTCTCAACAAAAATATGCTTACATATTAGCATGCATTTCAGGAAGCTGTTCTTGCTCTGTCATCTGACAACCCAGTGTTGTAGTAGTTTTTGAGGCAGTGGTTTCGCAGTCTCAATGCTTAAGGCTCTGGGTTACTGATCAGAAGGTTGAGGCTTCATGTCCTAGTATTACCAAGCTGCCACTGTTGGGCCCCTGAGCAAGGCCCTTATCTTTCTCTGATTCAGGGGTGCTATATCATGCTCTGACCCCAAGTTTTTATTAAACTATATTGTTAGGATGTTATATGTGACAAATTAAGGCTTCTTCGTCTTCTTCTTCTTATTATTATTATTATTATTAGTAGTAGTAGTAGTATTGGTAAATTCAAATTCAGACAGCTGTTGTGTTTTTAAATTATAATGTACGAGTCTGTTGTAAATGAAATGACACTTGTTCGACTGTATTTTCACATTTCATTGGATTTTTATGTTTGCTACACAAATTTGGGGCCTTCCAAAATTCTGAGA
This sequence comes from Duopalatinus emarginatus, assembly GCA_028565595.1. Lineage (NCBI taxonomy): Eukaryota > Metazoa > Chordata > Actinopteri > Siluriformes > Pimelodidae > Duopalatinus > Duopalatinus emarginatus. Next base: position 10,991,952 of record JAOVVF010000014.1, on the reverse strand, counting down.
CTAGAGAAGAAACAGAAGTTGAGATTGATGCATAGGAAGCATCATTGACTGTGTCTGACAGGAAGGAAGGAAGGAAGGAAGGAAGGAAGGAAGGAAGACTGAAAATGATTGATGCCGAAAAATGTGTGTAGTTCTGGGGCAGGCTGAGGCTATGACTGAGCAGAAGACGTGGCTATGACTGAGCGAGGGAGAGGCTCACAGTTCTGAGTCTGACACATGGGCTCAGCTTGATTATTGGGGAAAGTTTTGTGAGAGGAGCTGAACCAAACTCATCATCAAGGGCAAGGGAACAGAATCAGTATCTACAACAGAAGCAGCAACAAAACAGGCAGTGTAACAGCTTTAGAGGTCAAGGTACAGTCAGCTGAACTAGGACAAAATTCATTGGCTGTACTGGATAAGTCAATTCCTGAATGTAGACTAGGCTAAGAGGAGGATGCAGTGGACAGGGGAACCCATGTGTAGGAGGTTTATTCTACAATTTTTTTTAGTTTAATAAAATCTAAGGTGAAATCCAGTACCGAGGCAATGGACAGAGGGCAAATCCAAATAATAGTGAATCAACAAGGCAAGGGCAAAACACAAATATTACAGAATACAAGTCTGAGAATGTTGAAGTTGAAAAGACTTCGCAATACCTGAATGTTTGAATTGATATAGCCTGTTAACAGAAAGTGCCTGTTGGGTAGAAAAGAAGTTGTAAGTATGTAAGGGACCACTTCTGGCATGGAGGGGGTTAATGTGACCAGAGGAGTACAAAGAAGAAGTCTTCCTTTATTTGTTGCAGTTTTTTAAAAAATATTGAACACATGTGACCAAGTCTAGATGTTCTTCAGGTACATTGCTCTGTAATACAAATTGAAATCAACTGTTTTCATTTGAGGAAAATAGTAACTAGTGTTATTACACTGAAGTGCTAGAAAACTGCTACAGACTCATCTGCTTACCTCTCATGTCTTCAGCTTTCTGATGAGTTACACCCGTCCGTCTCCTGCGTTCATTCTGATAGGTCCTCTTCCAACAGGACAATGCACCACCACACATCTAGAAATGGCAAATTATGGTTAGAGGAACACTCATTTGAGTTTGAGGTTTTTAGGAAGGCTTTTACATTACGGGTTTTGACACCCAAAATTCAAAATTAACAGCCTAAAACAGTCATGGAAAATGTAAAAACCTCTAAAATAATGCATAAAATGTGATGTAATGGACCATTATTGGAACTGAGACATTGCATCACACTTTGGTTACTCTGCTAAATGGGCCGGCCTCAGCCATCACAGACAAGCTCAAATTTTCAAGCTTCAAATTTTTTCGGGTACATCTGGTACTATTACTGCACTTTAGAGTGTTTGAATAATGATATATTATAGACACGGATATGCTAGAACATTGTGTGTTATTGTTAGCGCATAATGCACAATATGTATCAAATATTTAATTGTATATAATTGCTTTGTACTTACTGGAAAAACAGGAAGCATTTTAGTGGCTGACCGAAGGAAAATGAGATTCACAAAGTCAAAATCCTAATCAGATTTTTAATGGTAATGTTATATTGTATTTCTGCTCAACTTGTAAGTTTCTCTGATGTTATCTCCATTGTATTTCTTCCTGCCTTTAATGAGAGATTCCTGAGTTCCAGAGTAAAATATGGAAAGATACCGCTTAATTTTAAAAAGCCTAATGGCTCAGTCTAAGTGAAACTTCATTAAATTACTCTATTGCCTTTGTGCACGAACTGTGCTATAGTAATTCACGGAAATGCTGATGAGGTAGGAACCTGGAAATCGAACTGACAGCCTTGGATCATACGACAAAAGCTGTATTTATTTGTTTCTTTGTTTGGCTTTCCTCCTATTTTAATTTAATTTAATTCAAATTCCTCCTATTTTCATGTGACAACTACCAACCAGTCAGGCCGAAGGCTATCATGTGCTTACACGTGACACCAGCCACCACATCTTTTCGAGCTGGCACTTGAGGAATGAGCTCCCACACACTTCTGTATGCATAAGACACCAAAGCTGGCTATTGTCTTTATGTTGACAGAGAAAAGAGGGTATGCCACTCTCCCTCCCTGAGACCACGGCGTATTCTGCTGTCTAGACTCCTGGTTATGGCTGGCCGTAACATTACCCACATGATCTCAGGTTGATTAGGGTGAACGCCTTTTTGGGAGCCAGAAGCTGGATTTATATAAGAATAAAAATGCTTTCATGAGCTAATGAATAAAAAATCAGTTGTAACCACCATGAGCAGTTTAATAATATTTCCAAAATACCACTATAACCTTTTTACAGTCAGCTTTACATGCTCATAAACAGGTCACTACACTTGTCAGGGGAATTGGTCTTTGCTCACAATCAAACCTGAGAGGAAGGTGACAGTACAGAACAAAAGAGACCTCTCACCATTCATTTCATCACTCTCGACCGTCTCGTGAGTTTACCCCCTCCTCCTCTCTTAAACCTTTTCTCTCTGTCTACAGGCTGAGTGCCTTCTGACCTCAATCGATCAGCTCTCCTCAGCCTCCAAGGTCTTTCACTGCACAGATTCATCTGGTTAGGATCATTTGAAAGATTCTGATGATTATTTACAGCCTTTCTGGATGCAGCCTTTAAGTCAGCCAAGGTGAAGGGGAAATTGTGACTGGCATGTGGCGGAACAGAGCAGAGTATTTAAGCAAGGTCAGTGTAAGAGCTCAATCACGAAAAGAGTGTGCGCCGACGGTCAGGACCTTGTAGTTTCTGTTCACTCTTTCAGTCTCGACTGGAAAATAAATGTGTCCGTCTTGTCCCTGGTGCGAATGGCCTTGCATCATAATGTCGGGAGATTATGCAGCGCATCTGTACTACACGTGCAAACATATATAACAGCTATTATGCTATCATATAAGCAATTAGTACATATTTGAACAAATAATAGCAGTGTGGTGTAAACTATAAACCATGTTCGAATCCGCACTATAACATTTCATACAAATCCTATTACGTCAGTTGTTTCAAATGTACGGGAATGAGACCAGTTGACATATATTTATTTATACACCCTACGATCAACAATATCTGGACACCTGATGATCACACCCATATTTCTGTCTCTCCCAAGTCTTTTGCCAGAAAGTTGGAAGCGCACAACTGTATGCTGCAGCAGTAAAATTTCCCTTGACTGGAAATAAGAGGTCAAACCCAAACCTGTTCCAGCATTACTATGCCCCTGTTCACACTCCCCCCATGAAGACATGGAACTCAAGTGTCCTGCACAGAGCCCTGACCTCAACTCCAGCACCTCTGGAATTAATTGGAACACCGTCTGCACCACAGGCCTCCTTACCTAACATCAGTGACTGACCTCATAAATGCTCTTGTGGATGAATGAGCAAAACTTCCCACAGCCACATGCCAAAATCTAGTGGAGTGGAGGTTATAGTAACAGCAAAAGAAGATTAGGCTTGGAATGTGATGTTCAACAACATATGTGATTGTCAGGTGTTCATATACTTTTGGCCATATAGAGGATGTCAGTCAGTCAGTCATTTAGTCAGTCATGGTTTGTCTAGAGCCCAACCTGGAGTCAATGTGTGCAAGGCAGGAACACCCCTTAGACAGATCCATCACAGGGTCATATAGAGTATGTTTCTATTCATATCCGTAGGCTCATATTCTATTCATTTGTATTTCTATTCATCACCAGGCTCATATTCTATTTATTTGTTAAACATGTTGATATGCACTGAACATGCCAGAAAAACAGGTACAGACTGAAAAAAAAATAGTGGTTGCTAGTGGTTTCATAATAGTATAGGATTGTATAGCTGGCATTCCATGAGACCCCTGGTACATCTACAAACAGCTCTGGGTGAACGCTACACCCGTTCATGTCCTGCATTTATTCTGATGGGTTTGGCCTCTTCCAGCAGGACAATGTGCCACCACACATGTCTAGAGACACCAAATTATGGTTAGAGGGTTTTTTTTCATTCCCACTCTGGTCATCAGACACTTCTGGGATGCCATGCAACACGCTATGGAACACAGAAATCCTACACCTCAGAATAAAACAGAATTGTTCTGTGGGAAGTATGGTGTTCACTGCCTACACAACCTTTCCTCTCCTGTGGGGGACCTACCAAGTATTACCAGTTTTTCTGGCACTTCTGTGTATTCTTATTTATAATGTATGTTCTGTCTGAATGGCAATAGACAATTTTAATAAATCTAAAGACAGGAGAAATTGCCACACAGATATTTTATATCTTTCACAACATGAACTTAGAATCATATAATATCAAGCTGCTTTAATGAAACATTATGTAATATGTAATATAAGCCTAACCTCAAACCAGTTATTTGTAATTCCATTTCAAAGCAGAACCTTTCCGGTCCTGTTGGTTTATATTTGCATCCTGATGTGCTGCATGAAAGCTGTTACAGCTTCACATAGTGTTTCTTCATGCTTGTAATTTTTCAGAATGAAGAAATGTTTGGACATTTTATATGTTGCCTCCTTTGATTGCCCTTTTATTGTTACCATCATTCACAGTTCAATCTGCACAATATGCAGTTTCTTCTTTGGTTTAGGAGGTCTGCATCGGTACTGGGATTGTAATTATTATATAACTCCACTTTCTAATGCCCCCAATCCCCTTAGTAATTTTCAAATTCAGTAAATGTCCTCAAAGCCGCTTCTTACTGAACTATATTTCAGCTGTCTAGACTGCAAGTGGAAAAAAAGTGATATTTTTGAACTTTTTATTGTGTCCGGTTCAGCTTCGAAACGCTGGAGCTAAAAACTCAAAAATTAATTTATGTGGCATTCTTTTGTCTTTAGTAGCATGAAAAACGTTAGACTGGTACAAGACATGGTCAGAATTACACTCAGGGCTTCATACTCTGCCTTATTAGCACCACCAATCACATAACAGCGTCAATGCCATTCAGTTCACTTTAGCTGAAAGCTGGGGTAATTCGACATGATTTTTAACCTGCTGTTCAGAAATCACAGCTCTGTCTGCCCTGCAAGCTATGCTCAAGGATAAGATGAAGAAAAGTTCATTTTATAACCGAATTCATTATTACAGCAATTTTCTAAAATCAAAAAGTATAATATTTCTGATCAGCTCTGAGAACTGTAGCTCTGAGGACTGAACCAACCTATTAATATGAAAAGGTCAAGGAGTTCATAACAGTAATCATTTACTGTACGGTACTGTGGTCAGTACTGTGTCAGGTGTGCAGAGTTGGATTTGGCAGGGAATTTGTGTATGACATATAAGATAAGGGAAATTAGTTTAGGAGAAAGAATAAGGCACTTATTTGTTTTTTTAATTGACTAGGAAGCTAGTGCATGATTGCCTGCCACTTTGGCCTTGTTGTGGAATGGGTATTGTTGCAACTGTGCTGTGATGGTAGCCAGCTAGGTAATAGATTTGTCCTCAGTGCTGTTAGAGTTAATGGAATAATTGTATCTGTGATGTCTGATGAGCTGCACAGTAGCTAATGTGAAATGCAGGTCAACATAGAGATCACAGCTGTGAGATGACAGTGGAGAATTTTTTTTTTTTTTAAATATGCATTCAGATTAAAGGTGTGCATCTGCCTAACCCACCTTAGCATTGCACATTTTTGCCATTTGTGCCAAATGACACTATATGTTTAGCTGTATTTTCACTGGGCACATGTGGAATAAACTCTAATAAATCTCTTGAATATAGAGAGAATTGATGGGGGCGTGATGTTTCACAGTGAGAGACTGGTATTGCAGCATTGAAAACTTACTTTTTGAAAGAAAGCACAGCGATTTTGGGAACCTGTTACACTAGACACGTTCAGCACTTATCTTGCTGCCATAGTTTGCTTTAGTAATGAAAATATGAGCAGAAAGAAGTAGCAAGGAGTCAAAATATGGCAATGAACTTTAAGTATGCAATTGTCCTCCACAAAAGAGGCATACAAGTTAGTGTAATATACATACATTAGCAATAACATTAAAACCACCTGTGTAATTCTGTGTCGGTATCAGTTGTGCAGCCAAAACAGCTCTGACCTGGACTCCATAAGACCTCTGAAGTTGTGCTGTGGTATCTGGCACTAAGATGTTAGCAGCAGATTCTTTAAGTCTATAAGCCATGAGGTGGGGCTGTCATGGATATGATTTGTTTGTCCAGCACATCCCACAGATGCTTGATCCAAGGGCCAAGTCAACACCTTGAACTTTACGTTCCTCAAACAGTTCCTGAACAAATTTCGCAGTGTGGCAGGGAGCATTACCCTGATGAAAGACGCACCTGCCTTTAGGAAATACTACTGCCATGAAGCGGTGTACTTGGTTTAGGTAGGTGGTGCATGTTCGAGTACCATCTACATGAATACCAGGACCCAAGGATTCTCAGCAGAACATTACTAAAGTATCACACTGCCTCCATTGGCTTGCTTTATTCCCATAGTGCATAAATGGTATTCCTGCTGCAATTTCTTTCCCACATAAGCCATGTGTTCCGGTCTGGACGTCTTTGGATGTAAAAGAAAATGTAGCTCAGCAGATGAGACTACCTTCTTACATTGCTCCAGATCTCTGTTACTTTATGCCTATTCTAGTGGACATTGGACAGTGGACAATGGTCTAGCCTTTACTTCATACAGGCATCATAACCTTGTTGCCAGTTTACCAGTTGTTCTTCCTTGGGCCACTTTTGGTTAGGTACACAACTGTGAACCAGGGAGAGCAAGAGGCATTGTGTGTTTCCTTTGAAGCCCATGCAGATTTGGTCAAAACTCACTTGGAGGAAAGCACTATCCACCCACTTCTGTATGCATGAGCTTACATACTCCCATGCCGGTGTCACTGTGAGGAGAGAAAAGGCATGTGACCCTTCGTTTCCTGGGAGCATGGACAATTTTTCTCTGGCTGTGGAAATTTTCAGGATTCGAACTCAGGATCTCTAGATGATAACAGCTTAAAATAATTGAAGGAAAGTGCTGTCTGCCCTCTTCCACATTCACCAGAGAGCACAGCCAGTTTTACTCTCTTGTCTCCTGGCCTCACCTGAATTACTCTAGAATTCATCAGGGTTTGAAGTTGTAATCAGAGGAACACTTTTCTGTTGTGCCACTCAGAAGTCCATTAGTTGATATTTCGAGGTCTGTCCATACCTCTGCCTGTTCACTATCCTTTTGAGAGCTTCTGTTCATCATATGTTCTGACTCATCAGAAAAGGAGCAGAACATGAGCACTAAGAGCTCCCTGTTCACTTTCTCTAGTGGTTTGGTGTGTTCTCGAAATACGTTACTGGTGAAAAAGATGTGGTATCCTACAGGGAGCTGGATGATAGCTTGTGGTGCCTGTCTCAATAAATGCACAGTGTGGAGTGAGGCACAGCTCGACCCTATGAGTCAGCCTCCACCATGGGGAAGGAACAACAGGCAGAGAACGAAAAGCCTGCAGGTGTCCTGAAAATTGCATGATGAGTGTTGAGAGTGAATAATTGTTTATCTTTTATGGTTCCACATAACTTGAAACACTTGAATCTTCAAGGGTTTTTCTTTCTATATTTAATGGCACTGCATACATCGGTAAGCCATTTATTAAACCTCAACAAAAAATCACTGGCAAAAGTCAGATGTTACAAATTCTTGGAAGTTTGTAGAGAACTCTCACTTATATTGTGGGATGGTTAATGGTTTAAGCTTTCCCAAAGGGGTCCCTAATCAGGAGAAAGTAAATCCTTTGTTGTACATGACAGAACCAAGATACAAGCTAAATAACCCTTTAGAGTTTTCATTTTAATAAAACAATTGGTTTAAATGAAAGGTTAAATGAAAGTGCTTTGGTATTGACTGGAAACTACTTTTTATAGGCTCCTACATTGAATGTTTATTCCCCTGTAGGACAAACCAAAGAAATTTGGAGGCTCTAGATTTAACTATTTTTATTCAATATGTACCAAATTTGTAAAATTAATTAATTGTTCAATGTAATCGTGGAACATTTTGGAAAACCAATATGTTCAACTTCTCACATACCCCAAAAAGGGACTACTCAAGAATACTTAATGTTAATGAATTGTTAATGATTTTACCTTTCAGAAGGGTTCCACTGAGAGCCTTCTTTTGAACTAGGACTTTGTTGTATGTTTCTACATAAAATTACAAGTTTCCCAACAGCACCAGCCTGAAGCACTCTTTAATGTAGATTTAAATAATCTGTAATTGTTTGGTTAATCTGTAATGGTTTTTCTGAGGCAAAAAAAAAAAATCACATACGAACCCCAACCAGACATGGCACTAATAGGTCATTTGGATGGTTAGGAGGTTCTAGCTTTCCAGAAGTGTTTAAAAAAAACAGTTTTGGAAGGAAAAACCTCTGTTGTAAGACTCTACGAACAATCCCTATTGTTCTGGAAGAACAAACCCAGGAACATTTTAGGGATCTCATTTTACCATTCTTTTTCTAGGAGTATGCATACAGGAAAATAAACCTTGCATGTGAATAGAACCCAGCAGTTGTAGATGGAAAAAGTGTAAAATGTTAAATAATTTTTTCATTTTGTCCTTTTTAGGAATCTTTAAATCAAGCGATCCTGAATACCCAAAGAATCCCACAAACCCTCAGAGAGCTGATGGTATTGTTCCATGCAACCAAACAAGACAAAGCATATGAAATTATACACTGCTAGAAAAAAAGCTTCTCCTGGCATTGTGAAGGAGTGCTGCTTAAAAGCTTTTTGAAAGGGGCTGATTTATTTTAGAATTATATACAGAACCTTTATGAGTTTCCCACAGAAATTGTTAGATTTAACCTTTTTTCTTCTAAAAGTGCAGGTCTCAGTCTTTATGAATTACTGCAGGACATGGCAGATCATTTCTTTTGGTTGCCTTTCATCATGAAATGATTCACATAGAAGCAAGATGTTTCTGAAGCTGTGAAATCTGAAATCAGATGACATATGTAAATCCACAGGGTAAGTTTCAAGGCAGCAGATGAATTTTGTATATAGTCATTTAATATACCTTAATAACATATATGATCTCTTTTGGCATTCCTATTGTTAGTTGTTGCTATGGCAACAATGCAGCAAGAAAGTCCAGCTAATGTACACTCCATTGTAGAGAAAGCTCTTCTAGTGGTACTGAAAAACCATAGAGTGTGTGATCCTGAGCCACATCTCTTCTTTCATTCTCTATGTTTTTTCTGGGAGTTCTGTAGTCCTGGGTTGTAGTCCTGCATATATACCCAGGTTAGGTCACCAGGCAACAGTGCTTTCCAGGTGTGGTAGCTTCTCCAGAAGCTGCATCTCAAGGTGTATGAATACATGGGTGCACCTAATAATAATCCTTTCTGGCAGTCTATTCATGACAGCACGCTAATCCCTGGTGATCTGGAGGTTAGTACTTCCTTCACAGCTTCATGTGCCTCACCATATGGCCAAAACCACAGGTGAGCTTAGTTCTATTTTTGGAAACCTTTCTATGTAAATGTAATTACACACAGGCTTTAACAGGTTGTTATAGGTCTTGTCATAATTATTTTGTGATTATTTTTGCACCACTTTTTTTTGTTGTATTATGGTTAGTTGCTTTATGCATTTGATAAGAGGAATAAAACATGGAGGACACGCTGTCATAGGACAATATTTTCCTATAACAGGATGTCCTGTTGTATTTTATTGCTCTTTTACCACAGCAAATTATTAATGATTACAATTTTTTATTATTTTTTAGGGTTTATTAATTTTTAAAGTTCAGGTCCTGTTATCACTTTAAATGCCAGTCCAGTTTTCACTATGAACTTCTCTGGAGTTTATTGCAGCCTCACAACATGGCTGAACTGGATTTCTTTTTCCAGTACCCACTGCCACTGTCTTGTTCCCCCTGATTATGCACACCTGTTTCATATCACACTCACAGCATAAATAACCCTGTCATGATTTAGGTCTTTTTTTTTTTTTTTCAAAACAATATCTTTGAATAAAAAGCCTGGACTTGCATCTGCTTCTGCTTATCTGACAAGATTATAACATCTTTCCCACATCTGCCTTTTGTATATTTCTTTACACTTGAAGTCGATAGGACAAATGAAAAAAATGAACAAAAATAAAACACAGCTTGAAATTGAGAAGATTTGAAATGTGCACATGAATTAGCTGATAATAGTGATTTAGAAAATGACAGACAGAATCTGAATTTGAATTTGTGCTGTCAGATTCAAGAACTGCTGTAATAGTAAGAAAATTGTTTTAAGGCAACATAAAAACATAACCAAGCTAAATCAAGGATTCTGTTATGGCCCAGATTGATTATTTCAGAATGAGTATCAGTATCAACGCGTTCCCTGTTAAAATCTCCAACAACAGATCAATCTTTAATTTAGTGTTAAGTGCCTAATTCAGGAAACCCTGTAGAAAATCTTTTATATACAATTACAAGGAACCTTTTTTTTTTTATAAACTATTTTGTATTGTGACAGTGAGGGCATAGCCGAGTTGTCCAGAGGACAAGGAATCCACTATTACATGACTGGTTACACATGTGTGTGATTAGTAGAAACCTTATTTACATAGAGTGTATTTTGCATTGAGCGCTGAAAGCCAGGGAGAGTAAAGCTTTGTGGCAGAGATGGATAGGTGGGTGGGTGGGTGGATGGATGGAAGGATGGATGGATGGATGGATGGATGGGTGTTCTCACAGACTCCTGTGTCTATATATTAAATTTGCATCAGTGGCATCACCTTTTTAAAATCAAACACATGGGATTGGGAGCTGAAATTTTAACTTCATTCTCTAGCATTGTCACAGTGTCACGCTGATATCAACAAAAACATGACTTCATTTAAGCACTATGTTCAAAGTTTTATTTGTCCAACCTGCAGTAAAATGCCATTTGACTGTCATCCACAGAATATAAACTAAGTAGAAAGTAAACAAATAATAATAGAAGGGAACACTAAAATTACAATAAAATTGAACAGTCCTAAAATTATACCTATGAAATATAAAATAATATATATATATTAGGGCTGTATATATATAATGTGACAATTAAAATGGTGAACACATGTTATGCTAAAAGTACTTGTTAAAAACTGCTGGGACAAGAGAAAATGGTAAGAGA
>JAOVVF010000014.1:10959452-10980740 GCA_028565595.1 Duopalatinus emarginatus | reverse complement strand
ATTTGTGTTAACGGCACTATTTTTTTTTAATCGCGATAATTTGAGATCGCGTTAATGCGTTATTATCACGTTAACTTTGACAGCCCTAATATATATATATATATTCAGTTCAGAAATACATACACTGTGTGTGCAGATCTAAAGATGCTGCATTATTATGGAATGCTTGTCACGTAGATCTGGTCCGACAGTTGATTGGCAAAATTTGATCACGAGTAAGGCTCCTTCTGCTGTGATGTTTTATTTCCTGTCTATTTCTCAGAGTGACTATGTCTGTCTGAATCAGTGACCCATCTCACACACCCTAAAACTGGATTTCTCACCAACGTTGTTCGTCTTTGATCTTATGCTTGTAATGCCTGTGAACGGCAACTGGAAAATAAATTCAGTATTAACGATCATTTACTGCCAAAATTTCAGTCTTTTTATTTATACAAACTAGAAAAGCAAGACATCTGGTACTCTGGTGTGATTATGTTGAAATCATTTTATTTGAGCACAAAGAAACCCAAGGCAGTTTCAGTTTGGAAATAATGAGAAGGGAAGTATTGTGGTTTGGTTTGTAAGACTGGGGTAACCAGAAATTTTTGTAGTACCCTACAACAGGGTTTCTCATAACTACCCACTCTTGTCGTTTTTTTTTTTCATTGTATTATGGATGTACCACTACTGTCTGCAGATTCCAACACCCAGAATGCACCACAACCTACAAACACTACATGTAGCCTGTATGTGTATAAGCACAGAAATTCAGGGACTCTCAGCGAAGTATTTGTTTAGTGCAGTATTGCACAGTGTTAATGAGTTGTTTGTTTTGTGTCTGATACTCTGGATATTCTGATCATTTTGCTTGCTTTGAATTTTTCTGATTCTGTGATTGCCTGTGATACACTGATTGCACCTCAGCTAACCTAACCTGTGCCATCACCTAATCTTATCCTGCCCATTACCACCGGACACAGTAATAATAAATTTTCATGAACCATGTTTAAATAGGTTGCAAGTTTAAGTAACAGTGTGTCTGTCTTAAAACCGAACAAGCTCCTCTCATGGACAGAATTTTACATTATCCTGTGTGTGCAGGTTGTCTCAATGCTTAGAAGCCTTAAAATGCTGTCCATTGTGACACCTTATTCTGGCCATTTATTTAAAATTAGTTATGGAAATGTAAAGGCAGATTACTGATTTTTGAGATATTCCCATTGTGTTTTTTGACTCATCTCTCTAAAAGTCTACAAAAAAATCACTTTTGCATGAGGCTAGAAGTATTTTTTCCCTTTGGAGAAAATTTAGGGATCCTATGTGGAGCAGTATAGCAGTATTTTTTTGTTTTTTTTTTAGAAATTGTTGCAAGTAACCATTTTCAGAAGGTAAAACAGTAGACAAAATCATTGTCCACTTCATTCAACAGTGATATTTTTTGGATAATTACTCTTGGATTACCTGCTTGAAATTGTCTTTGATGTAAATGGGTGTGTGCATAGGTGGCCATGGTGCTTCATGATGAACTGGCATCCCACCCATGGTGGATGAATGCCCAGTGTTCCCAAGACAAACTGGATATATGGCAAACCTGATAGAATAGGTATTGAAGATTGAATGAATAAACTAATGTTGGATCCTGTTATACCTGCAGTGTGCTTTTGTTTTAATGTGTAATTCAGTTGTCTGGATCAGATATCACTAGTAATATATTATAGAACAAATTCTACCTGAGTTTGACTGAGTCACTTCTTTGAACCTAGGTAAGAAAAACCTTTTTAAAATCATGAACGAAGGAGTGAAAGACCTGTAAGGTGGTTTCTAATGGAGTTTGAAGAGTTGTCGAGTACGGGTAAAATCTGAGCATGATTAAAGGAATCCTGCTGGGAATAGACTTAAAGACATAAATAGCTTTCATAGTTTGGTTCAGTATTCCGCAGACTCAAATGACCCTTTCAAATACTTGAACTAGGTAACCTTAAAACGTTTCAAATATTTACCAGGCTCATGTTGTTCTTTTTTTCTGATTTTTTTTTTTTTTTTTTTTGGATCAGAGTTTAATTGCTTGGAGGTTTGATGAAACTTTGAGATATTTAAAGATTAATCAATTAATCTGAACTCAACTGCACACTCTGTTGCTGGGAAAGTTGGTGGCCAATATTGCTTGTGTTATATGTTTTTATTAACCACATTGCCAGGAAATAATATCCCCTTAAATCCAGCCTGCTGTCTTCCTCAGGACAGGTTTTCACAGCACTTCTCATGACCCAAATCCGTCACGTTTCTGGGTTACAGTGTTGAACGTCCCGAGTCCCAAAGTGTTGCCTGCACTGCTGCCATAGCTCTTGTTCACACCAGTGTAATTAACATGTCCACAAAGGAGACCGCAGACAAGCTGCTTACCTAATCTAGGAGGACATTGCACACAAGAGTCATGACATCATTCACCACTTGGCACTATGTTTAGGATACTGTGCCTAAAGGTGTTGGATGAGCGCCAGCTGCTGATTGGCAAGGTTAGGACTTGATTGGGTTTGCCCTTATGGGCTGGACAGGCATTTTCTATAAGCTATCTACAGAGTCCTACTGTGTGCCTTCTGTTTTCAGAGCTGTGTGTTTGTTCCATAAGCAGTTCGGAACATGCATCCACTGCTTTCTCAGATCCATCAATCACCCCAGACAGTGGAGGGAGAGTAGGATACCGTGCACCACTGCTTTTAATGAATACTGTAATAGACGAAAGCAATGATGTACAGGAAAATAATGGAAAATTATACGGCATGGAACATGTTTAGGTATTTTGTTATATTTAAGTTTATTCACCATGGAGTGGTTGACTGGTTGTTCAAGACTATATGATTATATAAGTATGAAAAATGTTTCTCAGCAGACAAAGGTGGAATCTCTGATCTTTTTTATTTACTGCATCATTCTAAGTAAACTCTCGTGTGTGAAAAGCCCAGGAGATCAGCAGTTGAAGAAATACTCAAACCACCCCATCTAGCATCTCTGAAATGAACGAGATCACATTCTTTCCCATTCTAATAGTTGACTTTAACATTAAATGAAACTGCTGGCTGTATCGGCATAATGCGCATTGCGCTGCTGCCGCCTGATTGGCTGATGAGATAACTACGTAAATGAGTAGGTGTACAGGTCTTTCTATAAACTGTTTAGTAAATATACAATGAAGTGCCAGAAAAGTCTACTATTTGGTAGGTCCCCCATGAGGCATGGACTCCAAAAACTTGCTGAAATATTCTGTAGGCAGAGAACTCCAATTCTTGCAGAATGGTCCACAATTCTGTTGTATTCTAAGGTGTAGGATTTCTGTGTTCCACAACTCGTGGCATCCCAGGTGTGTTCGATAACTTTGAAATCTAAAATGGCAAAACTTCAAACTCATATGAGTTAATTTGGCATCTCTAGACACGTGGTGGTGCATTGTCCTGTTGGAAGAGGCCAAACCCATCAGAATGAATTCAGAACCTGACCAGATGTAACAAGAACGGGTGTCAGAAAGAGACACCTGTAGCGTTCACCTCTCAGAGACGTTTGTAGACATACACGGGTACCATGGAATACCAGCTGAAAAAAAACATACCGTTATGGAGCCACTGCTAGCCTATATATTTTGCATAGGCTTGTCTGTACCAGTTGTTCTGGTGCTTACTGTATATGTATGTGCATTAAGAGTTTTTGCCTTTAGCCATATAACAAGTCAATAATATCCAATTTGACTTGATATATATAAAAAGTAAACACTCGTAGTGTACGTAATAATTAAGCATCAGAATGCTTTGCTAATTATTTCATCACAACATGTTCAACATGTAGATATTCAATACGATTCAGGTACTTTTTTTTTCTCTAAATCTCACCTGTAAACTCTCTGAGTTGACACTAAGCATCACTCAGCAACCTGCTGGCCTGTTCTTGTGCCTCTGACACTTCAAGTTGTGTGTCGTTCTCCAGCATTACACACAAATAATCAAGCATGACAGAATATGCAAATTTTCAATCTGGGGTTTTCACTATCTATGCTAATCTTCCAGTTTACCACAGTCACACACATTCATGCACACTTTGTGAAAATTCCTCTCTTCAGTGTTTTTTGCAGGTTTTCTCCTGAGCCATCTCTGTTGAATCTCTGTTCTAATCTGATATATAATGATTCACATCAGATTTGCCAGGTGGTTCCTATGCCTAAAATTAGCCAATGAATAGCCACCCTCCCGGTCACCCCGACTGTGATCATATGACACACAGCTTGTAACACCATACTGTTTTGTATGAATTAATTCAAGATGCCACATATCCTTAAGGCAGACACTTAAGTCCGGGCTCGTATTATGTAACTCAGTCGAGAAAGCACATCAACCGTCTGAATAGTTTCTCTGCCTGCTTCAAGTTTCCAGAGTTTAACTCATTTCAGCTATGCCTGCCACACTTGTTACATAACATCCTAATCACAGCCTGAGCTGATTGGGTTTATATAAAGTGAACACATTTAATTATTAGTCTCCACAAAATATATGTTTGCACAGAAATATACATTGTCAGGAAATATTGTTTATTCTTACCAAGTTTCTATATAATCACTCATCATCTTTTCATCGTTATTCTCAGTCCAAAGCTTGCGTTATGAATAATGTGTAATTATGTGGAGCTCTAATTTGTACCTTGTCGACTAGAATATAATAATAATAATAATAATATTTATGTTATTTAATTTTTTTAGCAGTGGCTCCAGAAGTAATTAAAGTCACAGATTTATATTAACAAACTCATTCTAATATATTATCTGTAGTAGCAGCTTAGTCACAGGACTTGTGTCATGGACGGTACACGTAATCTATGACTAATAATAACCTGCTTTCAAATTGTTTTAACACGTATATAGAAAATATATATTTAGTGATTTGCTGTATGTAGCTGCTTTACCATTTATGGAACAAGTCTCCAGCTCTAGCACACCAGAGACCCATCAGTACATTTTACACCATGGGAAAGTCTTTGGGTTCCTGTTGTCTGTGTTATATAACAAACGCCATATTATGTTTTTTTTGGTTTTTTTTGCCCCCTTTACAGTGTTGCATGCTGTAGCAATACACCATCTTAAATACACCTATACAGTAAATATATAGAAAAGTATGACCGGTAGTTTTCTTTGATGATGTAACTAATTGTAATTGTGTAATTCTTGTGTTTTGTAAGTTGGCATAATATAAATAGAATTACATTTAAAAAATAAAAATTAGTTTTTACATGGGAAAAATAATCAACTTTGGTCTGGTAGCCGTTTTTATTTTCAATTTAATTTTTTACAATTATTTTTCTATGACAGTGTTAGAGATTCAGTCCTGCAATGCTCCTGCTAGACAGACCACATTTCCCAGAATCCAGAGCCACAAAACTCTACACTCTCGGCTCATTGACTTTGTGTTTTTTTTTTGTTTGTTCTTTTTTCAAGATAATGTTCACTTGTGTTTAGTCAAGCCATGATTCAGTTAACGTATTTAAGCGCCAAGCTATGTTTGTGCTTCTGGATAACCTAGCATTTGATTCTAGCTCAAGTTTTGATTGTGTTTTGGACTTGTTTTAATGTTTCTTATTAAATTACCCACATTTGTGTCCAATCCTGCCGCTGCGAGTGCCTGTCCTCACTCCAACAGCAACAGCACTCTCTTAGTTATTCATTATTTTTTATTCCTCTTTATTTTACTTTGTGTAATGTGTTCTTTCTGAAAGGGAAATAGAAATGTAGTATTTTATGCCTATAAAAGTGGCATAAAATCATCTGAAAAGACAATTTACCTGATAATAAGAAAGATACATCAGTCAGTCACTTACTCATTCATTCATTTTTTTTCCTCTTTGTCTGTCAGGGTTGCAGTTTGTCCAGAGCCTACCGAAAATCACTAGGTGCAAGACAGAAATCAGTGATATGTATGATAGTTAAGCGTGAGCCAAAATCACATAACATTAAAGGCGTAATATCTTTATGAATTTAGCAACGAATACAACTTTAGTCTACCTAATTCTCATCTGTACACAGTAATCTCAGTTGGTTCAGTGCTCCAAGTGCATGGCATCCCAGATGTGTTTGATAACACTGAGATCTGGTGACTCAGATGAGTATTCCTCTAACCATAATTTGGCGTCTCCAGTCATGTGTGTTGGCGCATTGTCCTGCTGGAACTGGCCAAGCCCATCAGAATAGACATAAATGGGTGTAACTCATCAGCATCACACAGTGTTCACAAATGATTTTTTTTTATTATTAAATCTTTCACTTCATTGTATATTTTGACTACCAAATGCAATGAGGCTATTTGCAGGTTCTTCCCTTCTGGGTTCCACCTTAGCAGGACTGGCTATAGTTCATTTACAAATATCTGTATATGAAAACACCCTCATACTCCAGAATTATTGATCAGCAATTCATACTAAACCTCATCATTGTCATTCGGTTTCTGTCACGACCTTTCACAGTACAGTTCACTGGTTAAAAAACCCCACAATACTATCAGTTTCTCTAAAAATGCCATGTGCACACTGCTAGTGATTAACCAGGGAATAATTAGTCTTCATCAGACAACCCTTGTGTGTGTGTGTGTGTGTGTGTGTGTGTGTGATGCACTATAGTTGTCCTACGTGGACATGTCTTCCCCTTGGGGGTGTGCACCAGTTTGCATTTCTCAGCAGTTTTCCCTCAGAAATATGTGTCGGTGACATGTAATTCAAAAGCGTACTGCTTTAGAGACTTTTTGCTTGGCAGACAAATTGGGCTAAATGTCAGCATAAAAAATAATAATTCTGAGGACTGGTCTCATTTGCACTTGTAAGCTCACGCCTCTGTGGCATTTTCAGGTGACTTTTGACATGACCTTAGAATAAATTTCTCCCCCTCGCTTGTGATTTGGATATTAGGTCCAAATTATATTTGTTATTATATTTGTTTAGCTACAGAATTTTTTTCTCATATAAGAACTGCAAGCCAGTAAAAAAAAAAAAAGAAATGAAAGAGAAAAATCCCACCTAACCTCCGGAGTCCAGTTTTTAGAAGGCCTAATTAGAGCAGAGTTTAGTGGTTTCTCAGTTCCAGAACAGCTGCTTCTTGAAATGGTAGGTGATTAGCTGATGAGCTGAACTAGGTGTATTAAATCAAGGAAAGCAAATAAGGACAGGGCTCAGTTCAGAACTGAACAGAAATGTAGCCTCGTTTAAGTAATGTATGCAATTGCCTTTAATTCAGCTAAAGTTTCACCACTTACAGCAAACACATGTTGGAATAATAAATATATGCCCATGTAGTCATTGCAAAAATTATCCTGATGTTCCTGGGAGCATTCCTCTAGTGTGTCATTGTTGGATTACAAAACTGGTAAGGGATTGTGAAAGTTGCTAAATAAATTTATGTCATTATTATGAGGGGGGGGTTATCTGATTATAACGTGAACCCCCCACCCCCACCCCAAATAGGGGGGTATCCTTCTAACCAATAATGTTAAATATTACAAAAAATGTACAGGATCCAAGCATGGGAGAATCTTGTACTGTGATTTCATACACCCCTAAAGTAGATCATACCATTCCTTGTCATCCCTCTTGTCTGCCTGTCTCTCACTAATTACTGGTTATGTGGCTTGCATCTTCACTAAGGTGCACAAGCTGCACAGGCCAAGGCTCTGCATGTAAGTAGCTGCTATCTAGCTTTCTTAAATACACTTGATTACCTTCAGTAAATACACTCACATGAAGATGCTGGATTAGACTGTTCGAATTTACCATTCCACCTTAAATGGTGCACAGGCAACACAGTCTTCAAGCTGAAGATGTGCTTGTTAGGCGATTTGAACTTAACTTTTAAGGTGGAACAGATATAAGTAAACAGTAATAGCAAGTCACACTAGAGTTTAATTAAGTTTAATTAGAGTAAAATTAAATATTTCTAGATTATAGAATATAAAATAAAATAAAATATAAAATAAGATTAAATAATAAATAATAATAATTAATAATTAATAATTAATAATAATGGCAATAAATATTGTTATTATTGTTGTTGTTGTTGTTGTTAATTTTTTGTTCCGTGACGCTGAAAAAAAAATCTGATTTGGTCCTGGTTAAAGCAGAAAAGTAGGTTCAAGAACCAGAAAAATCTTGTCATTTACTAGATCACCAACTCATTTCTGTAACTATATCACATGCTTCTGAATTCCACCACCTGGGATAATCAGTAGATGGTTTGTATCAGAGGGATTCATCACCATACATGGATCTTTTCTCAATAACAAGCACTTAGGTTTGGGAAACACTGAGGAATCTCAACAAAAAAATTTAACAGTGCAGTTTAAAGCTGTCAGACACCGCCTGGTCCAAAAAAGTTAGGCGTTTGGATTTGAAGTCTCTAGAGTCTTGCAGTGCATTGCTCATGTCAGAGGTCATTAAAGTTATGTGGCAATAAAATGAAATCAGCTAAGTAATAGAATGTACTGAATGAGCAGGTTATAACATCAGTGGATTTTTCTTCTCTGAAGACAGGCATATTTCAGGATGACAGTGCTTAAAATCTTCGAGCTCAAATAGTGAAGCAGTGTTACATAAAGCATGAGGAATCATTTTCACACATTAACTGGCCACCACAGAGTCCTGATCTTAACCCCACTGAATGTGGGATGTGCTGGAGAAGACTTTAAGGAGTGGTTCCAACAAGACCTTGGACAAAAATTATTGCAACTCTGGACGGAAATAAATGTTGCAACGTTGCATATGTTTGTCAGAACAGTAGCACAGTTAATAGCAAAGCTAAAGGCGTCCAACAAGAATATTAGTGTGCAACTTTTATGTGCTAGGCAGCATATTTCTCCTACTTTCACCTCACAAGGAAATAGTGAATGTTAAAAGAAAAAGTCATTATGCAGACCAGAATATTTATATAAGGACAGAACACCACATCTGTTTAATGGAATAGTTTATTTCTACCATGGCTTGATCTTCACGTTACCTAAAGCAAAACTAATCAGCTATGTAATGTAAATAAAGACATCCTGATCCTCTATTTTCTAATTTTTGTTTCTAGTTGAATCAGTATGTAAAATGCTTTTTTGTAATATAATTACCTGAAAATGAAATGTATCATGTATAGTTGTATGCATAAGACTTTATTATCTCTGCTTTAGGATGCTAGGAGACCTACTCAGAATAAGTCAAGAATAGCTTTACAACTAGCAGGTCAATATTCATAATCTCTATGGTCTTTATGGATAAGTAAAACCTCAGAGAAAACATTGTCAATGTGACTAACATTGTGAATTACTATGCTATTGGGCTAATGTGAAAATATTTCTACTATGCTTGGTATCTATAGAAAGACAACCTCCTCTAGTTTCATACGACACCTAATATGGCAAAATTATGTCAAGTCAAGTCAAGTAGTTTTTATTGTCATTAATATACAATGTTGTTCAGTACATAGTGAAATGAAACAACATTCCTCCAGGACCAAGGTGCTACATAGAACAGTAAACTACACAATACAACGTAAAGTGCACGAGTGCTGAAGCATGTGCAAGACGTTTAACAATAAATACACTAGACAATATACAATAAATACACTAGACAAAGTACAATAAGTACAATAGACAAAGTACAATAAGTACAATAGACAAAGTACAATAAGTACAATAGACAAAGTACAATAAGTACAATAGACATTAACACTAAATATAGGTAGGGGGTAGTGCAGGTAGCCCACTGGTAGTGGGAGCAGTAAGGTGCAGTTATGTACACATACGCATATGTGGACTTATGCATATGATTTTGACTCTCTTTTATATTCATAGGACTTCTCATTTTTAACAATTATCGTGAAATTATTGCCAAACAAACACAGTTTGGACACAATTCACTGAGTGTTGTTTTGGTAGCATTGAGGCCTCATCTTTTCAGAAACATTCTGAAAAAAGACCCCTGGGTCCTTCAGGTTTAAAGGGATAAGGACATGTATTATAAATCAATCTGAGTATATATACAGTACAGAAAGCAAGGAGCTATCAAATGTCAACAAGCAATTAATTTGAAGAACCTGTAATTAAAGCTGCACACATATCTGTGGAGGTGGCAAAGACGCCTCTCGAATAAAGAGAAAATCCTGAATGTCTTGCAAGGGATGAATATGAAAAGAGCTAAAGTCTAGTCACAGTTGTATAGTCTACACCTTTCTGTTTTTATTTTTAGTTTCTTCTCACTTTTTAGTTTTGATATATAGGTTATTATTAATGGTAAGCTGTAAAGTTTGTGTAATTAATCAGGATGTTCAACAATACCAGCTCATGTTCGTGGAACAAGCAGATTACATGTCTGGGCTATTTTTTTATTATTCATACAAGACTGGTAGTCACTACTGTATTTTTACTTTTTACTTTTTTACTTTTTCCAGAAAGAAAAACAGGAATCTTGCTTGCTACGGAACTCTGCATTAAAAAAAAAACACATTTGGTATGAATTTCCCTTTTCAGCTTGTGGCACGTTTTCCAGCAGGACAATCACTGCTTGTGTCTTTTATTTTGCGATCACATCATTGTGCCGGTTTTGATTCTAGTCTCTGTCCTGTCCTGTCATTGGTGAGTTTCTCTGATCTGATCTGTGTCCACTTGCCTATTCGTAACCTGTTGTGCTTTTGTTCAGGTGTGAAGTTTCATTCACAGTTACTGTGCATTTTTAAACCTTATTTCATTCTTCTGTTTCTTCTGGCTTTCATCCTGGTTTCTTGCTGGCTGCCTGTGGTCTGACCTGCACAATGGATTTTCATAATAATTGGATTCATTGGATTCACCGTAATAGAACTCACTGCATATACACCCTGCTGTCCTGCCTATAACCACACATTTCAGTAATACGTTCTGAATCATGGTGATGTGACACACAATGTTTCTCTAAACATAGTGCTCACTACTTCTTCTGAATCCCACCATCTGTTGCACAACACCTACCTGCCAGATGCATTATTGAAACGTTCTTTTTTTTTTTTTACTAGGAGGATTAATTAGTGTGCTCTGATCAGAATAAGGAACAGGCAGGTATGTGGAAAAAAACAGAGAAATTTGAGCTAATTTACATGCAGGGAAAAGCCATCATATACCTGCTTGCTAGACACAGTCACCCTGCAGTTATACATGTTCAGAGAAAAAGAAGCTGTTCATAAAAACCTTTTGACGTTCCTTGTAGTGTGAGAAAACCACCTCACTGAAACTTTACCTAGTGATTTGGCGACTATGGCTAAATCATGCCCTGCATGGAAAATTTCTTGTTTGTATTAATGCTTTTAGCCAGCTTGCCATTTCTTTATCTACATTACTTACATTAGCTACAGGTTTCCAGGAAACATAAACACAGTGCAGAAGAGCACAGTGGAGCTTTTACTGGAGTCCAGTTCTGAATATTTATAATTTAATTGTTCCACGATTTTTCACCGTTTTCCTTTTTTCAGGGTATCTTCACCAACTTCCGAGATGTCATGAGACATGAGACAAATGCTACAGTATGTGGCCTGTTTGTGGAAATGTCTATCTCGTCTTTAGCTACGCTCATTTTCCCAATAAAAATGTGTCCGTCAGCTTGAATGTGGATTATTTTAACTGCTGGAATTCGGTCAGTTTTTTCATCTACAACCACAAAAATCTACTCAGATCCGGGTAGACACCGGAGAGACCTGTCGCAAATTACAGGTCGCATTCGTTCTTCTCTTTCTATTACTCTTTTTATTTTCACTACTTTAATTTCTGTTGAAAGCAGATAGACCTAGATATAATTAATTAAAAAAAAGAATTCACAGTCTATTAACCCACAGGCATAAATACAGCTATGACACACACATCCGAGCACAGCAACACACTCGCAGTGTCTGCAAGAACTGAACGTTCTAGTTCTACAATTTTTACATCTATTATATCTATTATACTACATGAGCATAATATCTAAATCTATCTAACTGTTAGGAAGTTTGTGTAGTTGGAGTTTATGTGGTTAATTGTTACTTGTGTTCTTTTTACATAAGCTGTTCTGGAAAAGCAAATGGGACAAATACAATCCTCCAGGAACGCACTGTTACACACGTTAGCTTGGGTTTACTTTTTCTCTTTAGCAATAATTGCACTGGCTTCCTGAGTCAAGACCTTGTTTGTAGAAAACAAACAAGAGCATATAAAAGAACAGACAATCTGCACTTTTTTACTGCAATGAACAAAAGACTGGATAAGTGCTAGCATCTACTGTGCTTTTCACAAACACTGCTACACTTTCTGTTCACTTTTGCAAATGGTGCATGGAAACCAGCAGCGCAACACTAGACTCTCAGTATCAGAATAACAATACAGCAAGTATAATGTAAATTTAGCAACAGTAGTATATAATAATATTTGGTATACAGTGGGGGCATAAACAGTTGCATGGAACAGATATAGTACAAACAGTCTCTATTTTTCCTGACCAGTCAGTGTGCTTTTTAATGAGAGCGTAATGTCACACGCCCCGCTGCACTGCTCAGTGGATGAATCCATTTCCACACGGCTAAGAAGTGATACATTTATAAGCACCAGCCAGAATGTGACACATACATACATAAACAACCTTAAAACATAATTCTTTTTGTTAATGATGTACTTTATTATATAGTTTAGTCTATAAATTGTTGAGTCAGTATTTGTGGATAAAAAGGGAAAGAATACAGGTAACCCAAACCCTGATTGGTGAAATATGCTTTTCCCCAGGAATAAATAAGGAATAAAAAACATCAGGATCTGCTGTTACTGGGAAAACTGATCAGCAATGGCATGGTGTGATGCAGACTAAAAAAAGCAGAATAATTATTACCACCCCAGTAAATATGTATTTTTTTCATTATTAGAATTGATATTAGTATTACTAATGTTAGTATTAATTAGTATTATTAATTAAAGTCCAACACGGCATACTTTTTATGTTTGTAATTACGTTTAATTTTGTGGATTGCGTGAGAAAAAGCCTTTATTGGCCACATACAAATAACAGCACAGTTTAGTTGTTTTCTTCACATATGAGACATAGCGCAGGGTCAGCCATGATACAGTGCCCCAGAAGAAGAGAGGATTAAGGGCCTTGCTTAGGGGCCCAAAAGTGACAGCTCGGCAGTGCTGAGGCTTGAACTCTAACCGTTGAAATAATAATATATTATAATAAGCACATTAATATAAACGAATGATTTGAATTTTAGCTGGAACAATTGTCAGAGATGCTGGTATAGAAAATTAATCTAGTTCTTTTAACCAGTCAGGATTCAGCAGTGTGGTATTAAAAACATAATAACAGATTTGGGATTTATTAGAAATGAATGTTTGCACTTCCTGTGTTGTAGCTTATTAGAAATTGCATCAGCTGGCATAAAGACATAATTTCACATTTATAACACATTTTGAACACCTACAATCGCTGTCAGAGTTATGCATGTTTTCTGTGGCCCTAAAGTAAAGTGTGACTTTTATGTTTTTTATAAGGCATATTTATGTGGTGAATCAATGACATGTGACACTGTAATAACATAGTTACGTATATTTCCTCTTGTTCTAAGTAAAGTGAGTTTCGTTTCAGTAGGCTCATTTTAATGGTTTTATGAAGGTCCATGACATGTCTGTGATACTATAATGACACAAGTGTAATGACAGTGTATATTCTCTTTTACACTATAGACCTCATATACTGTATGCAGGCATAATTACATTTTTCTTTTGCGTTTCTTGTCATATTAGACATGTCCAATTGACACCTCCATTATACCTCTCTCCCCATCATACGACATGTACCACACAAGGAGAGACACACGCAGCCAGCCACTGCTACTTTTTTTCATACCGCTTGCTTACCATCAGGGGGCGGTGAAACACACAAGCGCTATCTCCCACTTCTGTATGCCTGAGCTCACAGACGCCCATGGTTGACAGGGGAGAGATGGTATGGCACCCATCCCTCCATAAGAGCACGGCCAATTCTGCTTTCTGGTCTCCAGGCTAGGGATGGCTAGCATGGGTTTCAAACATGTGATTTCCGGATGATAGGGTGAACACCTTCTGTTGAGGGGGAGCCCATAATTACATTAAAGACCCATGAAGTGCACTAAGCTACAGGAGGGTTATTATAGCATTCTGACAGGATCAGTAGGATCATATTTTAACTTGATGTCAGCACCAATTTATAACGTTTTATTTGTGAAAATCTGTTGGACAGGTCTTAATAAAAGCGTCCACTCGAGTCAGCTGTCATAAAAGTCTTATGTCATTGTTATGTCGCCTTTCTTCACCATTCTTCTTCTAGTCTTCTTGCACTTGATGCACGAGGAGAACCTTTTCTTTTTTAATGTAATGAAAGGTAGCTGAAAAGTACCAGTGTAAAAGGAGTCACTGATTATTTTTTACTGTTAAAAAAACCATTCCTAATTAAAAACATGTCGACCATTAGTCTTGTATGACATGCATGTGAATCATTTGTACAATCTGTACTATTTTCCTTCTACAAGAATGTGCAATTAATAAATAAAGAAATAATTCTTCAGCTTGCATAAACATGTTCAAATAAGCAAGCTTATCGAGGATAAGTAATGATAATTAGCTACAGCTAAATAAATACACTGGGACCTAATTACATAAGCATATATATTTTTTGATAGCTATATTTTTTTCCTGATGAATTGATAGATAGATAGAATATGTTTCTTTATGACTGTATTTTATAATCGAAGCGGTAGAGTAACATTTTGTCTTATACTGTCGATGTGAAGCGGCAGCCCATCTTGTGTGTTCCTCTTGCTTGTCTCTGGCTCGTGGTCATGTACTACAGACATATGGCCACCATCTGCTCCAACCTGGGTACACTGAGGCAAGCAGGCGGGTCTCAAACAGGGGTCTGTGGGCCACTTTAACCCTTCAGAGCCTTCATCCAATCAGGCAGGACAAATATGGAGTTGTCTTGAACATGACATCAGTCACTCCTCCTCACATTTCACCCATAGCTCCACAGAGAGTCACAGAGATTCTTTTAGATTGAATATGAGTCCTGTCATACAGGCTCAGGAGGGGAATGATGGTGGGTGCTGACAAATTGAAATGTGGCAACAGGCTTGTTAATAAATGTCACTTATTTCACAACACTGAATTTAATGCCGTTCAAAGCCATTAGTAGAAAAAAAAAGGTTTTATAAGGAAAGAGTTATAAGGAATCCTTAATGGCTCTATGAGAGAAGGTTCCCATTTTGGCAGGGTTCCAATGTAAGACCTTTTAGAAAAGGTATCTATTCAAACAAGCCCTGAACAGCTTTACAGTTTTTTTTACTTATTCTTCTTCTCAGAACTTGGGGAATTCAGAATCTGGATCTCCTGGCGATACTGCTTAATGGCGATAAAGCAAGCGCTTTTTTTTGTGTGCCACTCGGGAGATCAAGCTTTTCCTGTAGATGTGTGTTTACTTTTGTGCTTTACTTCTGTAGCAGAATTTCACAGCAATTTCAGTTAACTTGTTAGCTGTGGTTTAGATAGAAGAAAATGTCTGTTGTTTGTGGAGGATTAGAGATTGGAGCCAAAGAAGAAAGAAGTGATAAACAGCTTGAAGTGAAGTAGAACATCTTGTTTCTTCTTATTGACTGACTCATACTCAACATTTGCTTCTGTTATTTTGTTTTGCTGTCTCATTTTTACTTGTCTTTCTTTACAATGCTTTAAAATCTTGAAAAAGCTTGGTTCACAGATTCAGTAGGTATTCGAGATGGACTGATCAATGGTTTTGGGGCTGATATCGGCCCATAGCCGATACTGATTGAGGGCAGGGCTGGATGCCACCTTTAATTAGTGCAGTCATGACATTAGGTGGTCTAGACTGGTTTATTACCATTTATAATAAACTTGAGTTCGTTTTGGCAGCAGCGGGAAAGAAGGTGTCACCAGGCTGCCAATCTTTTCTATCCTCACATCCGAATGCAATATGGGTTTTCCTCAGCTATGCATGAGGCCGGTTGTTTTAGTTTCTTAGTCAAGATATTAAGGGTCTGTATTTCCATGTAGGATTTCAGCTACAACCTGCAGGGTTTCACACGCGGCTTCATTTCATTATTAATACTAGATGGAAAACAGAATGCTGGGCTGGGCTGCAGCAATCCTTATCTTGCAAAATATGGCTCATTTGTTTTACACCATTGATCAACTCTCAGGATCGGCTAAGTTAGAGAAATATCGGCTGATCGCAGACGGCGTAATTTTGGGTTGAAAATCAGCTGATACCGACACATAGCTTATCGATTCTTCTATCTCTATTTGGTATAAATATTAACATGTTCATTTGATAGGAATTTGGTTCTGGTTCTTGGTTAGCTTCTGGAAATACAGGTAATATACAGACAATATACAATATATAAACAATGTGTTGGTTATATACAGCAAACAGTATACATAATGTGCAAGTGTGTGTGGTAGTGAAAACAACAGTAATGTGGGAATGTGAAGCAATAAGAATTCATTAGTAATAATTTAAGAAGGACATGCGTATCTGTTTGGTGCAGTCTTAAAGAGAATTGCAAGTAAATTCTGGGCATTGTTTATATGATTTCACCTTTAAATGTATGTATGCTGGCTTTATTTTCTGGTATATTTTTGGATTTTCTCTGGTCTACTGGCTTGTCTACTGGTTTGACTTGGTATTTTTTTTCTGTTTGCTCTAATCTTTATGAAGTACCTGTTGAATATAGCTCCTCACTCTCCAACATGGTCTGTGTATGACATGTTACAGTCAGACTCGAGTCTGGTCACGTTTTCTGTATTGACTTGGACTGCTGTCAGAATTGCTGGCATTTGTACTTGGACTTGTTTCAGTCTTGGGCATTGATCTTGCTAAATATATTCCTGTTCTTGACCAAAGTTTGACAATGTAAAATAATGTTTGTGTTGTCTTCTCTTTTTTGGAAGCATGCTGTTTGACAGAAAGTCATTAATACTAATAGAAAACATAGTCCAGTCATTGGCTTGAATGATGCCAAGTAAGTAAAGTCTTGGCATTGAAACGGATTTGGTGGTTTTCAGTCTTAAGCATAACTTGGGCTCACTTTCATTTAGACTTGATCCCCTTAAGACTGGTCTTAGTCTTGACTTAATCATCCCCTGTTCTGGGACTTGGCAGTTGCGTTTTTGACACAACCTTATTTTAACTCAAGTCAAGAAGTTTTTTTAATTGCTATTTCAACCATATACAGTGGTGTACAGTACACAGTGAAACAAAACAATGTCCCTCCAGCACCAAGGTAATACATAGTAGCAGTGCTGAAAAAATAAATTCTTTAAAGAATCGCGATGCCTTGTCCTGACGATTCTGAATCGATTCAAAATGCCTAAAGACCTATTATAAAACGTGTTTTATTTTTGCCGCTTGTACTCCCGAGCATACTACGTATAACATTACGTGTCCACTTGGCCACCAGAGAGGAGGGCCGTCTAGGCCACCGTGCAGCAAGCTAGTTAGCAAGCACCCTTGCTAGTGGACTTCATTCCGACAAAATTCCATTACAAAATATAAATGCATTAATGCACTATGACTTTAAAGTCTGTGTTTTATTTTCAGTTAAAGGTTAATGCACGGTGGTAGACTGAAGTCTGTGTTTACTTTTGTATTAATATATTTTAAATTATTTGTTCATTGATAGGTTTTTTTTTAATTTAAGAAAAGGACAGACAACTAAGCTAACCTAATACTGGTCATTAAAGTTACAGATTTTTATGTACAATCCTATTTTTGAATTAAAAGATTTGATACAGTAAGGAACCCAAAAGTATTGTTTTAAATAAATGTTCTATGTTTACATTGTCTTTTCATCTTGTCAATCACATAATTTCAACAAAATCGATATAATATTTAAATAGAAAAATTGTTCCTGAACCGAAAATCCACCCGGGACCCCAAAAGCACCACACAGACTAATAATAAAACATATTAAATTACGCAATACAACAAAGTGCACATGTGCAGTAGCATGTGCAATAACGCAAGACAACTTCCAATAAGTACATGAGACAATACTCCAAGATGGTGGCGCATCTGTAGCTCACAGCGGCTGCTCCAGATACAAAATGGTGCTTTTTGTTTATTTACTCGTCTTTTTAAACCTTCTTTGGCACATGGACACAAGAACAATGTATACCGTCGTCAGGCGCTGCTACACTACCAGAATCAACCAAATATAAGCATAAATCATAAATCTTATTTGAAGCAAGCCTTACAATACAATATAAAATGATTTCCTGCTCACTAACATTGTACCGTAATGCCTGGCTTGGCTATTGTTTAAACTGGAACCGCACAGAAAGTTTAACTAGGCAATCTGGTTCCTTTTCTTTAAACGATTTTTAGAGGTGGAAAACATTTCTCTGAGTTTACTGTAGGTATGGTCCACTTCCTCCAGTTAGAGCTTGAACTTGGATGACAGCTTGACAGCTGTAGGGGTCTGGAGTCCAAAACTGTCTCTGTAAAACAAGATGTGACCAGCCTTATCTCTGTTGAAGTCACTCGTATTGCTACATTGCTTCTATTACACTGCCTTGATTTATGTTCTACTACATTTGTGAAGAGCTTAGAGTCTTATGATTTGGTAGGCTTCTTGTGTTACATAAGTGAAGGAATTCCACACTGTACTGAATCACAGATTGAAGAGGGTAAAGCGTAGAGAATAAAAGTAATTTGTGTGACTGATCAGCTGCTGTATCGCCGCCCAGCCTGCCTGTAGAGTGTGTTGATAATGACTCATCCATCCTCGTCGAGCACAGATGGAGCACAAGGCCATGCAACAGAGCATCATGGGTCTGTCTTTGACACCGTCCACAGTTTTAACTTTTATAAGCATGCAGCTGGGTTACTGGGTTAGTGTGGTTTGTATAATATACAATTATTCTAGTATGAAATGCTTGGCAGGAATTATATTGAATATATACTGTATGATTTTCAAAGATTGTTTACCAGTATTTGTGAAATGTCTGTGCCAGCCTGAGCGAGGATTATATCTGGCTGATACCTGAATTGAACTCCCTTATAGAGAATTCCTATGGAAATTTTAGAGTCAGTCTTATAATGTAAGTATTCCTTTAGGATACCATGTTAAATTGAATTGGTATTTTGAATGAGATTCTTAGTACCAGTACTACAGTCATCTGAAAATGTAATTAGATTTTTAAGCATTGAAATATGTTCAGATTCCTGTAGGATTTCTCCTTTTATAGATTGGTCATCAATGTTAAGTCATTATGTTCATCTTTCCAGTTTAAGTGAACCTGTGCCCACTATAGCCTCAGATGCCTGTTCTTGGCTGACAAAAGCTGTATCCAGTGCTGGTGAAAGTGAACCACTCATTGACCACTGTGCTTGCGCATACAGAGTAAATTGACCTAATTTGCCTGGAGCTGTGAGCAATCCTATTCTTGGTTCCTTCAGAGGACTTCAGTTGTGTCTTTTAGTATTTGGGGGTCACAAGGCTGGTTCTTTAACCACAAACCCACGACTGCTCAATGAGGTCTTCTGCTGTTGTAACCCATCCACCTCAGGTTGTATCATGTAGCATGTTGTATATCCTGAGCTGCTTTTCTGCTCACTAAGGGTGTAAAGACTTGACATGGGCTCCCAGTCAACTCCAACCAGTCTGGTGATTTTTTTTTTCTCTGACCTCTGTCATCAACAAGGTGCTTCAACCCATAGAAATACTGTCCATTCAATGTTTGGATATTTTTTCCCCCCCACAAAATTTTGTGTAAATTGTTGTGTGTGAAAAACAAAGGAGACCAGCATTTTCTGACACATAAATGTCAGGTCTTAACAATGTGAGTTCATATAATATTTAAAATCACGTTTCAATCATTATTTGCATTCTGGACTGGATAGTATCCTCAGTGATAGGGTATGTGGGTTAACATGGCTGGCCCATATAGATATACAGTCTTCCTATTAATGCATCATAGCATTCTTGATGCCCCCACAGATTTACATGGTGTTCATGGTTTTCGACAATCCACGGGAAGACTTACAGACTAGAAACTGTGTATTACAACCACTATTCTGAAACACAGAGGGCATATGAAAGGAGGATTTACTTTTATTAGAGTCGATGCGTCACCCGATTAACCTTACCTAAGATAAGATACCCAGTTTCTCAGCCAAGCGCTACCATACTATAAAATTGGCTCTGCCCTCACACAAAAAAAGTCTGCTGTAGGTTAATGTGGACATGAAATTGAAAACCTTTCCTGGAAAATGAAATGTCACTGATTCTTAGCAAGCATCTCTGTATTGCGGCTTTCTTCTTCAGAGCCATCTTGTTCATCAGACACGAGCATTGAGCTGCTTCAGATGGAAGGGGTGTCTGGTTCTGTGTCATTATATCGTTTCACTAACCCAACCTGCCCAGTCAGTCACTGATGGTAGTGACCCAGAAAGATCAGAAATGTCTGTCATGGATCATGGTGCAGTCAAGGTTAATTTAGTATAGCCTACAAATAAAGGCACAAACACCAGCTACTTTAATAATCTAAGGAACTATATTAACTGCATTAGTCATTACCAAGTGAAGATGAAGCATAAAGTGCATGTTATTGCCACTAAGCATCTTGATGCATCTGTAGTGTAGTTTGTTAAATCAAGGACTCCCTATGGGCTCTTTCCTACCTGAAACAATGCATTATAGCAATACAGAGCATGTTAGTACTGTATGTAGGAATGAATGACCTTGTTGTCATGGTGAAAGAAATCTTGGGCAGTTCGAGATGTGATGTAATGATTGAACATGTTCACACTGGAGGCGTAGCTTGACTTTTTGCTTGAACACCTCGGGTTGTGTAATTTCATGCTGTAACAAAGCAAATGAAGTGCTTTCTTTATAGCTTAAATTGGTCCATGCTTGAAGAATTTTATTTAGTCCACCAATGTGTGCTTGTTTTGTAGACAAAAAGAAACAGAAGTGAACTAATTGCAGGTAGTTGTTAGTTTCATCCTTTAATATGTTTGATGTTCTGCTTAATGCTGGTGTGTTTTTTTTTTGTTGGCTGTAAGCCGTTACCAAACAGCAGATTTCATATGGCCCAAATCTGTCCCATATACCACACAGAATGATGGCACAGAAGAGGGCCAGATGCGGATGTCAGCACTCAGCCAGTTTAAAGGCATTAATCAGCCATATCTACAGGGGTTGGACAATGAAACTGAAACACCTGGTTTTAGACCACAATAATTTATTAGTATGGTGTAGGGCCTCCT
>JAOVVF010000014.1:10944524-10959352 GCA_028565595.1 Duopalatinus emarginatus | reverse complement strand
CGGCCACCAGGCTGGTCCAATTTAGCCATGAAACCTCCCACACTAAAATGACAGGTGTTTCAGTTTCATTGTCCAACTCCTGTAAGTCAACTTTAAACCGTCACTGCCGGAAATGGCCCATATCTGAACCACATATACATCTGGATAATTACCATGCCACAGGCGGCTCAGATATGTTTTGGGACATTGGCCACATGAGTATTTTTAATATGTAAGCCACTTTTGGCTCATGTGCAGTTTGCCAGTGCTGACAGTCAGAAGTGCCGTACTGTTGCCAGAAGTGGCCCACATCCGTAGGCTATTTGGTTTTTATCTATTTGCCTGTTGCTGTTGCTACACAATGATCCCTGAGACTGAAACCATTGTACACAGGTGCCAAGAGCATTACACAAACTTAGAATCAAACTGGTTCCTCAAAGCTGTGATGCAATAAAGCTGGCCACTGTATCACCATGACACCCTAATGATAGCATACTGCTGTATTTGAAGTCATAAATGAACCTGTTGTGTTAATATGAGTGGAACGACACAAAAAATTGTGTGAAATTTAAAATCTGTCAACACAGTTTAATTTCTTTTAGCCTGTTCTGGTATAACATGAGCAGGTTACTGCCTCACAAGTTCACTTTGGACTTAGATTCAGGGATAAAATGATGTTTATCTGATTTTGAGCTCAGTCTTGTTCCATTCTTAAGAACCTGGTTTTGTCACCACTATTTCTTTAGCCAAATGCTGATGCAAAAGATCCGTCCGTAGCCAAATTGCAATTCCAGATAAGCAATACCAGATAAGAAGAATTTATGTGAAAGGTAATTGGTGAATAGAAAGTGCAGAAACATTAGGATTCTCTGGATTAGAGATTCATTTTAGCACTAAGATTTTGTCTTTTTATCTCAAAGAATAACGTCGTTCATCCTCAATTCACATAAAGATATTTTCTATAATTTGAAGGATTAGTTAGGTTTGCCACTGCCTGGCTGGATCAATGTTAACACCCATAATGATGCTTTTAAAGGTTTATTCAAACAAGTTGCCTTTAGACCGGTGTTATTACAGCAATACATTACTCAAGAGCTTGGTTTACAGTGATTATACCACAGATAAGTGTGGCAGAGAGCCTAAATCCCCCTTACCCATGATGAAAGTTACTGTAATACACACTTACACTTTTCAAATGGTGACAAAAACAATATGATCAAAACTAGTAAATAATATATTATCGGTAACATTCAGCATTAGCGATACAATTGCCGCGTTATAGTCTGTTAACAGAAGGCTTGGTTGCTTAGCAATGTAACAAAGACTCCCTAATGAACAGTGGCTTAAGTGTGATGTTTTTATTGATAATTGATAATCTCATGCATTAATACAGGATTTAATTATTGTGATGTAATCGTAGATGTGTGCACACTGAGAGTTTTATTATGGCTTTATTATGAGTTTTATTAAGTCTTTATGGTTTTATTATGGCCTAGCAGAAATGAAAACTTTTTTACATACATGCTTTTAACTGTGCCTGTGCAAGTCAAGTCAAGTCAAGTGGTTTTTGTTCTCAATTCACACATACACGGTAGTGTTCAGTGCACAGTAAAATGAAACAACGTTCCTAATGGACCACGGTGCTACAAAAGAACAGTAAACTACACAATATAACATAAGGTGCATGTGTGCAGTAACATGTGCAATGATGCAATACGATTTACAATAAATATGGTAGACAATATACAATAAATTTGTGAGGCCATTTACAATACAGTAAACAATAAATACAGGGAGGGAATAGTGAAGTTAGGGGCATTAAGGTGCAGTTATGTTCATTTGGTACAATGTGGACATTGGGGGCAGCCGTGGCCTAGTGGTTAGGGAACCGGTCTCATGACCGGAAGGTCGCGGGTTTGATCCCTGACACGACTGAGGTGCCCTTGAGCAAGGCATCTAACTCCCCAACTGCTCCCCGGGCGCTGTGGTTTGGGGCTGCACCCCGCTCCGGGCAAGTGTGTACACTGCCCCCTAGTGTTCACTGGTGTGTGTGTTTCACTGCACGGATGGGTTAAATGCTGAGGTCACATTCCTCTGTGTGCAAACACAGTAGGCAAATAGTTAACTTTCACTTTTTTTTTTTTTAAACACTGCACTCTTATTTCTGCAAGGTGACTATCATGTATACCCTGAATTTGGTGTGTTTATTGTGCACTTCCAAAAAAAAAAAAAAAAAAAAAACTACTACAAAAAAACAACACAATGTGTGATACAACACAAATATGGTGCTTTTTTTTGCAATCTGTTGAATCTGTCTAAGACAAGACAAATATGCTCTCTGTTATTGAAATATGGTTTGTTTTTACGGCCTAATATACTTTACATTGGTGCCACTGTTGTTGTTTATAGTGCTTTCTCAAGATACACCTCCTGAACTCTCACTACCTTCACTGTTTACTCATTCAGACCTATTAAAGCCTGTCACCTTCTTTACGCTAAACTACAGAGCGGAAACCGGCCTAATTTGCCTTTTATACATCATTACTGAACATGGTGGATAAAAAGAATAATCTATAATAACAAACAGGAACGTTAAACAGACACCAGGCATCAGGACAGAATTTCCATTGTGTTGTCTAAATTTACATGTCAGTTTGATGACAGCCTGATGTCTCTGTAGTTTCACGGGAAAAAACATCTCTCTTTCTAAAGAGTAGAGTAGACTGAAAGCTCTAAAGGCAGTGATGATTTTATCCAGCCAGCAAGAGGCTAAACAGGGGGCAGACATCTAAGTGTTGTCAAGC
The DNA here is from genome assembly GCA_028565595.1 of Duopalatinus emarginatus. Taxonomy (NCBI): domain Eukaryota; kingdom Metazoa; phylum Chordata; class Actinopteri; order Siluriformes; family Pimelodidae; genus Duopalatinus; species Duopalatinus emarginatus. The sequence goes on along the minus strand of JAOVVF010000014.1, from coordinate 10,956,569 downwards.
CAACTGTGTTGTGTGTGTTATCATGCCACAGCTTGGAGGGAAAAAAACATTTTTAGAGAGGATAACAAATACCAGCACGTAGAAAGCGAAATAATTACTCGTCAAGCCGAAGCAAAGCAAGCTGGCATCAGTTCACTTTAAATCACAAATTAAAGCCATTTGAATCATAAAGGTCTTTTCAACAGGCGTTGGTCCTGTAATGTACTGCTAGACTCCTTCTCTCTCTCTCTCTCTCTCTCTCTCTCTCTCACACACACACACACACAGAAATGTGAAATGCCAGTAACATGCCTGGGAGAGACATTTTTGCTGACTGACTGACTGACTGTATGAGTCCTACTATTAAAACATGCATGCCAGAAGTGTCTTGCCTACGTTTAGTACCTTTAGCTATCAAGCTGTAAATGATTCCACGAACATTCTGTGGCATAAATGCACCTAACGAGTGTAACGAGTGTAACCCGTTCATGCCCTGTGTTCAGTCTGATAGGTTTGGCCTTTACCGACAGAACAATGCGGCGCTCTACAGAATATTTCCTCAAGTCTCAAGGGGGATCTGTTGAGTATTAGACTGGTGTACCAGTTTTTACACTGAACCGTGTAGTTCTATTATGTCGTGTAGGCGTGTGACCTTACTTTAAATACTTTCTTATGTTAAGTAAAGAAGTACGAGGATGTACTATGGCATAAATGTGTTCATAATTACATACTGGCCATACTGATCCTGATGTGCAGCCCCTCCATGTTACCTGATAGGATCGTTTCTCCAGGTATGACTGGAGCCACTTCCATGCAGTGCCAGAGATGCCAAGGTTGGAAAGGATGGAGAGGAGGATACTGTGGTTGACAGTATCAAAGGCGGCAGACAGGTCAAGGAGAATCAGGACCGATCTTCTCTAATACCGCTATGAGTGCAGTCTCAGTGGAGTGCGCTGGTTTGAAGACAGACTGGTTGGGGTCCTGAAGGTGGTTTTGGGAGAGAAAGGTGGATAGTTTACATGATGCGCTTAGCTATGTCACCAGCTATCTAACAGTAACATTGCCGAAAACTTTAAAATGTGCCTTTTGGATTTCTAATGAGAAGAGTACAGTATATCTTTTGCATTCTTTTGACCTTCACCATTGTTGAAATGCTGTTGACATTTGCAGCTGATAGATAAAACAACACTCTCCCTTTCTTAGATCATCTTTTTTAAGTGACAGTTATCAGTTTATAGAGACAGTTTATCCAGAGTGTGTTGACATGTAAGCACAGCTCTGCCAGTCGTGTGTTGGAATGATGGAGTGAGCAAGACAGGAAGCAGGTGACTCGGTGGAGCCAGCACATCTCAGTGACGAAGCTAGTTAACACCATAGGAAATTTGGCACACTAGCATAATTACATCCCAGAATATCAAATGCTCAAAAGATACTGGTTTACCTTAGCTTATAGGATCTCATCCGGAATATTCCTACAAACACCTTTCAAGGTCACACAAGTTTCATTACTAACAACAGAGTGTAATATACAATATATAAATACTTCCTCCACCAGCCTGTACCTACACTAAATTTACACTTTACATTTAGCTTTTTGGTCCCAATATTCAATCCATGGCTAAGACAGGGCGAGAGAGAGTTGCTGCTATATCTTCAGGATTGAGGTGGATACCATGGAAACTAGGAACAGTGAGCATAAGGAAGGAATATACTAGTACAGTACATCCTGGACGGAGAACCAGTCCATCACAGTAGACAATAAACTGGACTGGGCTAAGAAACCTGGTGCCTTATACAGAAAGGGACATCTCTATTTTTTGAGGCGCCTGGGCCTTTAATAGAGGCGTCTCTATTTTTTGAGGCGCCTGAGGTCCTTTAAGATCTGCCGGACTATGCTCATGGTTTTCTATGAGTCTATGCTGTTGCATGCTGGGGCAGCAGGCTGAGGGTGGCAGATGCCAACAGACTCAACAAACTGATCTGCAATGCTGGTGATGTTGTGGGGGTGGAGCTGGGCTCACTGAGGGCAGTGTCGGATAGGAGGATGCTGTCTAAGCTGCAGGCTATTATGGACAATGGCTTCCACCCACTGTACAACACCATCATGAGACACAGGAGAACATTTAGTGCAAGACTCATCCCACTGAAATGCACCACAGGAAGCCACAGGAGGTCATTCCTGACTTTGGACATCAAACTCTATGGTAACACTATGGTTCATCTGTGCAAGTTATTATGTGTGCAATAAGTCAGAGGTTCAATCATAATTTGAACTGTGTTATTCAGCATGTTCCATATTTATCATCTCAGCCTCTTCATTTTAATGTATTTATAGGAATCTAGTGTAAATATTGCAATTATAAGAGTGTTTATTCTTTGTATAAAGGGGTGCAGCTGTAACGAGTGAAATTTCCCTCTGGGATCAATAAAGTATTTCTGGTTCTAATTCTGGTTCATGATTCATATCCCCTGAATCGGTACAAAACCCAACAATTAATTGGAAAACATTTCCAGAAGAATGGTAGCTATTATAACAGCAGAAAAGACTAAACTAAATCTGGAATGGGATGCTCAAAAAAGCACATATGAGTATGATGGTCAAGTGTTCACAAACCGTCATTCATATAATGTATCTATACCGAAAATCAAAAGAAACCAAAGGAAACCCACACTGACATGCGAAGAACATGTGAAACTCCATTATCCAGTAGCCTGAGCTCAGGCTTGCTGCACCACTGTGTATTATTATGGAACACAATAAAATCGAACCATTTATTGACCACTGTGCTTGTGCATACAGAGGAATTAGACCTTTGCATATAACCCATACATTTTGTGGGCAATCATTTACATTTACATTTACGGCATTTGGCAGACGCTCTTATCCAGAGCGACTTACAAGGTTACTGGTATTACAGGTAGACCAATGTAGTGTTAGGAGTCTTGCCCAAGGACCCTTATTGGTGTAGCACAGACCGGCTGCCCAGACAATCCTATCCACAGTGCCTGGGAAGCAGCTGGGAGTTGGGTGCCTTGCTCAAACGCACTTTACTTCTGTCTTGTCAGTGTGGGGTTCAACCAACAGACCTTCCAGTCACAAGGCTGGTTCCTTAACCACAAGCCTTTGGCTGCCGTCCATAATATGATGGGCCCTAATTGTTTAACAGGTGACCTGTGACTGATTTTTTAAAAGAATACAAGGCTGCTCTTGAAGAGATCATCAGTACACTTATAAACTTGTGGTAAAAAGCCCTGGTTTAATAGTGTTTCCAATGCTTTTAGTAAAATAGCCTCTGACATTTAGCATTCACAGGGTTTTCCTGCTTCATTTCCAGTGTTTTGCTCTGGATCCTCTGCCAGTCTGTATTAGATGAAGCTGTTGAAGTTGAATGAATGATGAATGTTTAATTTGCTTACATGCACCAGTGTCAAGCAGTAGACCAGTTAGAAACAAGAGCTCTTTATACTAGTATAAACTTTATACTACTATATACTTTATATAAAATTTCTAGATTCTAAAACGTTTGTGTTCCTTCAGCGAGACAAAATGTTCTTTTTTTAATATACAGTTGTAGTTTTTTTTTGTCAGACCATTTATTTTACTCCACTACGACCCTGACCAGACTAAATAAAAATTAGTTAAGTACAATCTGAATGCATCCTGGCTCTGTAATTGGATTAGAAATTTGCTGATTTCTAAAAAATGCTGAGAAAATATGTAATAAAAAGGGGGAAAATGGGCCAGTTAAAGCCATTTTCTCATGTATTTCAGCCTTATTAAACCACCACACAATAGTACACGACCACTTTCATTATGTGGTAGTGCATGAAATTTATGTGGAATGTTTATGAAAGATTTTCATTTCTGCATTTCACTGCAGCCACTGCCATGAGGACCTCAGGAGGGACCCAAATGTCTTCCATTTTCTTCTTGTGCATATTTTCTTTTCATATGAATAGGAAAGAATCCATGAAATGCCTCCTTTAGTTAGACTTGCTTACACAGCGAAATGTGTGAAGGCATGAAAATAGGAACATTATTTTGCTGAACAGTTTAGTTTGTTGTGCTTTTTTGTCCCCTCTGGCATTTTTACTTTCGGAGCGCAGCAGTGTGATTGAAAGTTTGACTTTGCAAAGCCGAGAGCCTTAAAACCCCAACTTAGAAATATATGACACACTTTTCACCTTTAATACGACTAGACAGCAGTGTACATGTGCTTACCGGTACATCAGCACTAAAAAGGTTAACCAAGCGAAGAACATGCCCATGTTTTTGCTATCAGGGTTAGTCAGAGTGCCGGGACGCACATTTAGGAATCACGGTGCAGAACATTACCAGCAGTTTTGCCAAAAAACACACAAAGTATTTTGACTAGAGGTGTGTAGAGTGACAGATTAACTTAAGTACCCGAATCTGCTTACTACAAAGCCATACCTTTCGCCTTGTACGTCCAAGATAATGCGTATCTCAGCCACACTTTTATAAGCTTCTATCAAGGTGAAGAACAGCTCTGAGATATCAGGCATTATATTTTTTGACATCTCAGCTCTGAGGTAGTGTAATCCACATTGAGACATCACTAGAGCCTGAAGTTCACATGAGATTTAAATGTGCAGATTTCAAAAACTGAGAACAGGGATGCAAATAAGGTAAGCCATGCGGGACTATAAACTACATCCAACAATTTATCTGAAACATTAGATGTGCAAAGCAGGGCTAATTGTAGAATTTCCATATTCTCATGATATCACATGGTGTGATCCATATTAAACACATAAAAAATATTGGTAACAGGAGTTTGCATATGTGTGGTAGTCTGGGGAAACCAGTCTGAAGTCGCTGTGGCGAAATTCTGGCAAACAGCTGAAAAAAAGCACTCAGTTTTTTCAGATGGCTTTTTCCCTGTAGATATTTTTGATTCCACCTGTTTCCGGTTTAGTTCCCTAAGCAATTTATCATGCCTTCTTATCTGAGTCTCTTTCTGAAGATTTGTCATATGGCATCATACTTTGCAGAGCCATAATCTGTCACCCCGGTTTGACCTGTTGCCTGTTCTCCACTTTTTGGCTATGGATTGTTGATTGTAATGCAGTATGCCTGTATCCCGACCTCTACTATGGATAATGATGATGGGTTTTGCTTTGCCCTTTAATAAAAGCCGCATTGACTAAACACACTTGCATCCTGCCAGCGTTTCAGTTTCACAAAATGTAGTGTATTTATTACGTTTTAACCTTGCCAAGGATTTCTGCAAAGATCATGTTGGGCAAAGAGCTATTATAAAAACAATCGTAAAAAACAATACACAATAGTAAAAGAAAGGTAAATTAAATAATCTGCCTAAAGATATTTCAAACTTTCCTAGATATGGTTTAACTCGTGTTAGTATAGTACAGTCTTGACCATTATCTAATTTGTTGGATTTGCATAAATATGTACTAAACACAGATCAGTTCCAACAAATCCAACCTATTGCATGTTTCTAAACTTTTTTACAACCATTGTGTATATATCGAGAAGCTGATATATAAAAAAGCCGCATGGATTAATTACAAATAAGTTAGAAACCTGAGCTAGTTCAACCTTTCATGAGGGATTTGAAATGTATAGTATGAACATTTTTATTCGTAACCACATGATGAACATTATAAATGTAAATATTTATAGTTTTAATATCAGGTAACTTGTAAGATAGGTCATTAGTCTGGTGTTGTTGATATTAATTCTAGTACCAATGTCCTGCCTTGGCTTTGTAGACAGAACAGAATGAGGTTGGTTACAACACTTAACTCATCATTCAACAAAAAAGTGCCAGATAAAGTCTGGAATCCTTGTCATATATTACTAATCCTGCATTATCCATAGATATAAATTCATTTTTTGGGACCTTCCTGAGTGTCTCTATGGTCAGGTGCTTCACTTGGTGACCCTGAACATGGTGCCAAGCTGCCAGGTGCTTTACTGTTAGGAGGCAGTGCTATCTGTCTCATGCAAAATTTCAGCAGATTAGCCAAAACCACCAACTGTGTTTCAGGGGTGGGAGGGGGGGCTAAACATTGCACCTTCTTACAAAACATGGTACCTGTTCTCACCTCCAGAAACCATCTCCTCACTGCCATCATCAGCACCTTCCACCAATTGCGCACCGCCTGGGCAGTTCTTCCCTGTTGCCATGGAGACCTGTTAATATTCCGAATGTGTTTCGCACTGACAAGAGTGCGGCTGTGCACCGCAGAAAGAAGGAAAGGGACATTCCTCCAGAAACAAATGGACAGCAGCTCAGAAAAGAAGGGTGCAGAGGGAAACTAGCAGGGGAGTTCGAGTCGTGATGGCTTGCCCCGATTAAAAGGGCATCCAGCAGGACTCTGCTGTAACATCACTCAATGCAATATTATAGCACAGAAAGCTGCAAATGTAACTATATAGTTGCAAACATGTTCTAAATGCAGTGCTAGGTTTAAATTGAAATGCTGAGCTTGATTTGGATGCCTTCCAAATCAAAAATGTGGTCCGGGGGGAATGCAACTTGCTGGATCTAGTTTCTGTAAGCTTTATTTTCGGAATTTATTAGCAACACGTCATTGTGTTGTGAAATGCAGTATAAGAACAGATAAAGACATATTACAAGAGAGACTCTGGAGTCTGGATTATTTAATCGGCATTAATATAGTAATACATCTGTACATGTTCAGTCATTTCCCTGAGGTATATGTCTATGTATGTGCATTTCCTATAAATTACTAAAAACCATTATGGCATTACAGCATTACATTTAACAAAATTTGTTCTATTGGTAATTTAATCATTTTATATTTCCATTTTATGATCCGTTTTATTTCCTTCTAGTTTGACGGAAATTGCAACAATTCCATTACATTACATTTTTACTGTAAACACTGTAGAAAGTATATCCTGTACATACTATATGTGCCTAGGTTGCTAAGGAAGTCTCAGTGGTCTTTAAGAGACTGTACGTTACAGGGCAGATTTATACTAATCTTTTTCCTGTACTCGAAGACTTGTTTCCATGGTTGTAGATGATGTTTCTGGTGCTTTGTCAGTAGGGGAATAATGATTGAGTAAATCAGTGAAACTGTGAAACAGATGTGTCATCAAATTAAAAAGTCTCTGATGTTCATCTACAACAGGTGGCTGTTATATAAGTGTGCACATGTTTGCAATTAGAAGGTGTGGTTGAAAAAAAAAAAGATTTATATAATGTGTGGTGGCCTGGGAAACCCCTTCACATGGTGTGACACACACACACACACACACACACACACACACATATGTGAATGATATGTTAGCCTCCTTTCTAATGAGTTATACCTGTTTATTTCCTGCGTTCATTCTGCTGTCGCACACGTCTAGAGAAACAAAATAATGGTTCGAGGAACACTCATCTGAGTTTATACTTCCTGAAGAATGGTCCACAACTCTGTTATATTCTGAGGTGGATTTCGGTGTTCCACTAGTATTACATAGCATCCCAGATGTGTACACCAACTTTCGAGATCTGGCGACTTAGGTGGGAATAGCAAAAGCCCAAACTCAGATCAGTGTTCCTCTAAAATTTGTCATAATTTCTCTAATAATTTGTCATTCGAGACGTGTGGTGGTGCACTGTCCTGTTGGAAAAGACCAAACCCATCAGAAGGAATGCAGGACATGAATGGGTGTAACCCGCCAGAAAGGAAGAACACATAGTGTTCACCTGTCAGAGACATTTGTAGACGTACCATTGGTCCCATGAAATGCCATGTGTGTGTGTGGAAACTGAACTGAAATCTGTTTCTGTTTTGCGTATATATATATGTAAAGCTTTTATTCCAACATCAGGGACATTTAGATAGCTGGTATCTGATTACAAACTGAATTGGTTAGGTTTGTCCACTTTGCTATGGAATTCAGAAATTCAGCCATATGATCAAATTTTGGAATTCACTGTGTGGAAAACTCACACTTCATTAGCAAGTCTGCAGATTAAATGTGTGTTTTTTTGTTTTTTTTTTACCAAGGTGCTTACATAATTTTGCGAATTATCAAACATGATCTTTGCACCACTGAAACATATCCCTGTCATTTAGGTAAAATATACTAATGCTTTATTGAAATTAAGATGCCAAAGTATATTATAGGCAGAAAAAAAGGTGTTTGGGTAAAGTGCTGGGTCCTGAGTGGTGCAACAGAAAAAAATCCTTGCAGGTTAAAATCCTGACAATGCCATAGACATAGCTGGAATATAGTTTAATTGGCTATACTGTCTGGATAGGAGAGATGGCATACTTTCTTTCCCATCAGTCACAGTTCTCGTGTATGCGGAAAAGGACGGATAACACATTTCTCCATGTATCTTATACTTCCCTGTGATGACAGTTAGAAAAAAATACACTTGGTTGGCTTCATGTTTCTCAAAGAAAGCATGATAGACTTCTCATTCTCTGCTTCGTGGCTGTCATATGATAGAGCTGCGAGAACTTACACTTAACGTACACTTAAGCACTTAGCTCTAGAAAACAGACTAAAGATGCCTTTAAATACACATAATACCTTCTTTAAACACTGGACATATTGTACCAGCTGCATCTCACTTCACCCCCGGCTTCTGTTTTTCACCCACATGTGCAGTGAGGTCATTCGGTACATCTTCAACAACATGACCGAACTCTGAACCTCTCTGAAATCTGTGCGAGTATTATGTTTGAGAGTCTCTCTCTCTTTCTCTCTCTCTCTCTCTCTCTCTCTCTCTCTCTCTCTCTCTCTCGCTCTCTTGCTCTCTCTGTCTGGCAGCTCTATTAGAATTTTCAGTATGGCAAAGAATGCATGTATTATTCATTTTCAACCAGCGTGAGGCAGCGGCTTCTTCTTCAATGTTCCCTTAACCCAGAGCAACAGGAACTGTAAGCTGCAGTGTAGATAGGTATTGTAATAATGTAAAAACTGGCTGTGTGTAGTCTTCCAGTTGGGCAAATTCATACCTGACAGCACAAGTGAAAACCATTTTAATAGAGCAGAGTCTTTGATATTGATACACACTAAAACTGGTACTGGACTGTTAAAAAAACCTGGCACAGATTGGTGGTGGCTCTGTAATGGTATTGGGTTTGGTTATCTGGAATTCCATGGGACTCCTGGTGCGTCTACAGAGGTGAACACTGTGTGCCTCCTTTCTGACAAATTACACTAATTCATGTTCTGCATTCATTCTAATGGCTTTGGCATCTTCAAGCAGGACAATGCACCACCACACACATCTAGAGACACCAAATTATGGTTCAAGGAACACTTGTTTAAGTTTGGGGTTTTGCCTTTTCGACCTTAGCCACCAAATCTCAACATACCATGCAAAGCTGGTGGTACAACAGTCTAATTCTTGGTAGGTCTCCCATGTACATTTACATTTTACATTTACAGCATTTCAGTAGACGCTCTTATCCAGAGTGACTTACAAGGTTACTGGTATTACAGGTGGGCCAACATAGTGTTAGGAGTCTTGCCCAAAGACCCTTATTGGTGTAGCACAGACTGCTCAGACCCGGAATCAAACCCAGGTCTCTTACATGGGAGCTAATGATGTTACCACTGTACCACACCAACTCCATGTAGCATGAGTTTGGGGTTCTGCATTTCCAAGAATTCCCACACCTCGGAATACAACAGAGCTGTGGACCTTTCTTCAGGAAGTATGGTGTTCATTGCCTACAGAATATTTCTGCAAGGTTGTCTAGTCCATGCCCTGTGGGGGACCTACCAAGTATTAGACTGGTGTTGCAGTTTTTTTTCTGGTTATTCAGTGTATGGAAATAAAACCATGCAACATTGTTTGCAGAGCTTTGTGAACTACAGTACCTCACTAAAAGTATCAAAATTGAATCCTTATCAGATTTTCACTGAAGCCAAACTCTCACTTAACTGGTTTAACAGTCCTCTATCTCATATTGAATTTCTTTCAGATTGCGTTTTACTTTTCAGTTCCCCAGCTACTTAAGGTCACTTTGTGATTTTCTCATTTCAGGGGGTCTTCAGTCTCAGTCTTCTTCTCAGGCACTCACGCCCACTTTAAGTCAGCTGTAGCTTCAACACAGCAAAGCATTACATGGAATTAAAAACCACTGGGGTGCCAGAGTGTTAGAGCAAGATAAAGTGTGAGGAAGGAGACTGCGGTAGATAGGGAGGAGATGGGGGAGATGGGGGAGGGACACACCAACCATATTAGGTTTCATATTTTTATCTGATCGGATGAATAATGCAGCAAAGGATTTTTTCTGTCGCATTAACACACGTTTGGCAGTGAAAGACAAGAGGTTCCAAAGAATTCTTGTAGAGAATGATGATACAGAGGAAGAAAACAACAAATAAAAAGGGGTGTGTATTTTGTATCCAGCAAAAGGGTCATGGGAAGAGTTGTGTGTATGTGTATATGTGTGTGAGAGGGAGAAAGGGAAAGAAATAGACAGAGTATTTTTGGAATTGTCAGAGGAGATTTTGCAGGATTCACTAACCTTGGCTGGATTTTCTCATTTCTGATCTTTCATGGCAGACTCATGGCAACCACAAACCTCTGCACCTTAGTCAAGTATGGAGAAACATTTAGCTCATGTCATGTCTTTAATACTGTATAGCATGTATTATTCATGTCACACGTCTTACAAGAAAGTCTGACAGTCTAGATGCATGTGACAGGCCGTTTTAATCCCACCTTTATGAAACTTTGATGAGTGTTCATATTGCCTCTGTCACAGTGTTGCCTTGTGCTCTCACGCTCCTTTGACAACATGACAGTATACAGGATATTATCCTGATTCACACACAATAACGTTATTGCATTCTCATTGGATAACAAGCAGAAGGACACTTGAAGCTGTTCTTTCTTCTTTGTGTCCATGCTCGTGTTTATGCATGCCCACGTGCTTGCTCTCGGGATGTGTCTGCTGAAAGTGCCAGTGTTTGTCTTGGTAATTAATGTACACCCAGAAACATAAAATAGCTTCTTTTTATGACATGTCAGATACTCAGTCACTCGGGCACTTGTGGCCCTCCTTATTCTCCTGTGGCGAAGTTCAATATCCCATCTGTCACAGCCGGTTCTTTCTGTCTAAACAAAGGCTGCAGATGTGGCTCTGTGCTGTAATTTGATTAGGACTATTGAAGCAGCAGGTCTGGATTGCAGCACGGAGTGAGTACCACATCCAGGAAATGTTTGTGGGTGAACCCACTTGTGCAAGGTTTGATATTAAAAGAGAGAACCTGTCCAACCAGGACAGCTGTGCTCATTAGCACCTTTCAAAGGCTTTGTAATTGGCATCTCAGGAGAATTATATTTATGGTATGCTTAAGAGAATTAAGATTCTAAGTATGAACACTGCTAACTGTTAATCTGTAACAACCAGGGATAAGGATTTGAGTCACACAGGTCTTAAATATCTGGGACTGGCAATTCTACTCTGACTTCAAAGCCTATCACTTGTAACTCAGCGCTGAATCTTAGGCTTATAACTTGCAACTTGACTCTGACTTTAAAGCTTATACCCTAACTTGCAACTTAACACTTATTATGACTTCTGGCTCTAATTCTAAAGCATCTGACGGTACATACAGTCCAGACCAGAATTTGGTCTTTGGTCCTGTTCTCTTCGCATGTTATCTACATACTAACCATTGCTCAGATCTATTGCCGCCATGGTCTCTTTTATTTTCACTATTACATTTACATTTACGGCATTTGGCAGACGCCCTTATGCAGAGCGACTTACAAGAGTGCTTAGTTAAATTCTTGGAGCATCTAAAACTAGTAAAGGTAAATCAGGATTCAAGAACTCAGACCAGAATCCTACTAGAAAAGAGTCATGCAGTATCAGCCGTGGCTTAGTGTTTATGGAACCGGTCTCTTGACAGGAAGGTTGTGGGTTCGATCCCTGCCCAGGGCAAGACACGACTGAGATGCCCTTGAGCAAAGCACCTAACTCCCCCAACTGCTCCCGGGTGCCATGGTTTGGGGCTGCCCCCTGCTCTGGGCAAGTGTGTTCACTGCCCCCTAGTGTTCACTGGTGTGTGCGTGTGTTTCA
>JAOVVF010000014.1:10909163-10933476 GCA_028565595.1 Duopalatinus emarginatus | reverse complement strand
TATATATATACAAATAGCACTTTACTGTAAATGTTTACATTTTCTTAAAGCTTTTGTTTGTGTATGCAAATCATAACCATAGTGTTGTGCCTTTTTATATCTTTTAAGCAAAATGATGCTCTCAGTAGGAGGTTAACTAATGCAATGACTTTGTGTAATATTGTAGTCGCTGCTTTCCCTTTCTAACTAGTAGGAAACATTACATTGTGCTTGTGAAGCTCAGCAAGATCAGATTCACTTTTCTTTAATAAAAAATAAGGCTGTAGACAAGACAAGTCCAAACTGAGGCTTAAGTGGGTCAAGGCAAGTCAAGATAAAGTCAAAATGTTAGCAAGAATAAGGGCAAAACCAGACAATTCTTTTTGATGGCATGAAGAACGAAGCTTTACTTCTACTTGGTTTCATTTTTGCATTGCCCCATTATCCTAATTGGATAATATTTCCAAAAAGCAATTAGGCCTTGTCAAACTTTGTGTGTGTAAAAAGAAAAGGCAACAAGATCATTAATTTTAACTCCACACTTTGAGTTCAGAATAAGACCATATTTAGCGAGACCCATGCCCAAGACTGAGACAAATCAAGTACAAATACTAAGACACTACAGAACATATTGCGAGATTGGAGTACAGCACTAAAAAAAATCATCACAGACTGTAATGTAGTTTTTTTTTTTTTTTTTTTTTTTTTTTTTTAAAGTAGGTTAGAAAGAAAGAACTTTTTTGCATGTTACATGACTGGTCGTTAATAGTCATCGTCTTTATATAGCCGCTCATTCAATTCGTTGTCCTTTTACCATTTCACTAATGATGCTGACTAAATTAAAGATCTAAAATCACAAGGAAGGACTAAACACTGTTGATAAATTATGGCTGTGCATGTTACATAGTATTAGAGTCAGTGTGCAGTCTGTTATTGAGCTTTATGTGTGAACAGTGTTTGTGATATTATTGTTATTTTTTTCTTTAGTATTGTTCTAGTTTCAGATAGTTAAAGACTGATCTGCTTTTCTCACTACTCCTGAATCCACTGACAAATTCAGGTCAGGGTTATGCTGTGGAGTTTCGTGTGTGTGTGTGTGTGTGTGTGTGTGTGTGCGCGCTCCACAGTGGTAACCTCTACACAATGATCATCATAGCAATTTTTAATTGATAAAATTCACCTTTTTCATTCCGAAGTAATTCAGCTCCAGTTTACAGAAAGTAATCAATGTTTTGTTGACCCACATGTACGCTGGCATGAAGTCAATCACCCCTCTGTTGTACAAGCGCCAACAGGAGCTGCAAACAGGGCTGCCACTTCTGGCTCTGCTCCCAGAAGCCGCACTCGCCGGCTTTGGTGACAATTTACTCCTCAGAAATACTCACACATATCACACATATTCTGTTAATAATGAAATGTACACCAGAAATGTGTTTAATGGTGACTCACTATGTAGGATGCATACAGTAAATAAGTACAGTTAGGTGTGTGTGGGGGGGGGGAAAGAAACAATTTATGGTTTTACAATTTAGATATTTTGAAACTGATAAATAAATAAATAATCCTGTAAAATGTGGGTGTACCCTGCAGCAAGACCTACAACCTGAGTCAACCAAGAAAATAGTCTGCATAGTTTGAAGAGCCAAACTATGACCTTTGTGATGTCCACCTCATATGAATAAGCCAGTGTGTGACATGTGCCAGAAAAAAAACAGGCAAAGACTGGCCAGATATGTCAGTAAAAGTGAGTGGTGAATAGGACGGAGTTTAATAGAGAGTAGGTTGGAGGATTTTCTAAAGGCATTTCTTGTGCCTTTAGTGTTTGTCTGTAAGTTTAAATAGAATTTTAAAACTTTAATACCACAACAAACAATTAACAGACTATTGGACAGTAGACAATAACAATGGACATTGTACCAAACAGCTTTATAGAAGTCAAGATTTTACATTTATATAAATTTAATCCTTTATGAGCAAGCCGAAGGTGACAGTGGCAACAAAAAACTCCCTGAGATGACAAGAGGGAAAAAACTTTAGAGCAGTGGTTCTCTCCCAGTGGGGCGCAAGCAGGCTAGGATGAGGGAAATGTCATATTGTAAAGTGACCTGTTGGTGGCGGTAGAGAGGTTAAGGCCGCAGAGAGTGAAGAAGAGCGCGTGTAGGTGTGTTAATGACACACCTAAAAAGGCCTGACTACCAACCTGTTGTCTGTACATCCTTCACCTCAAGGTTATTACAAATAAATCAAACACACAGTTTCATTTCAAACTTACCAATACAGTATTTTGAGCCTGTGACGCGATGTCACGTAACTGCTAGGCTAGCCTATTATATAAGCGTCCACACACGCGTTCACGCGTCTTGCCGAGTTCGCTGCACTCAAAACTAAATACCGCAATCGTGCACAAATCGAGAATGATTTGGGACCGTGTTTATCAGACATTGCACCAAGAATCGAAGATCTTTGCAAAGCAGAGCAGGCTCAGGTCTCACATCGCATACCTGCAATCTTATGTAAAATATGCAGATGATATGCCTATTATTAGGCAGAGTAATAACAATAATAAAGCATAAATTCATATCAGAGGTTTAGTGCCAATTCCCAGTTATAGCAATAGCCTAGTAATGGTAACAGGCCTACTGATAATACTACTACTACTACTAATAATAATACTAATAATAATAATAATACTACTACTAATAATAATAATAATAATAATAATACTAATAATACTAATAATAATAACATTAAAACAATAAAAAGGAGGAAGGGGGGCCCCAACTGCAATGAACCATCTTTGGGGGTGGGGGGTGGGGGCAGCTTGCAAAAGGTTGAGAACTGCTGCTTTAGAGGAACTGGACCAGAAAGGGAACCCATCCTCATTTGGGTGACCTGGATAATGCGATTATGAACAGTCCACTGCTGTATTCAAGAGAAAAAAAAAGAAAGAAAATAGCCAGGAAATTGACTATAGTTTTAACATGAAGTCTGATTTTGTTATATTTTGTCAACTGTTCACAGATGGACATTTGACTGATCAGCTGTTCAGTCCCAGTTTTTAAGCCTGGTCAGTATTGCAGTAAATCTTCTCTCGCCTATCCCAGGAGCAGTAGGCAGATGGAGGGGATACACCCTAGTTGGAACACCAGTCTATCACTTTACACCACATACAGGCACACAGTCAAATCAAAACCTTTTTTTAGAAAAGGAGGAAACTGAAGAACCCTCAGAACATGTGAAACTTGACATAAAAATGTATTGCTCTATTTTGTCCTACAAACTTCTGCACTGTTATAAATCCAATAGAACATTTCATCTGTACTTTCTTTGTTTCTGACTTATCACTAGCTTTTACAATATGAAGCTGGTGTCAATAGCTATGATCAGGTTTGTGGTTGAAATAAGTAAGTAAGTAAATAAATAAATATCTTTAAAAAATAACTTTTTTTCTAAATTCTCTCCAACTTTCCGAGCACATGTAGTAATCTCAACACAATGATTTAGGCTTTAGTGCAACTGTCAGACAAGACTTTTCAGGTAGCTCACAGCTGAACATGTAGTTCCTCTTTTGTATGGATGGATTGAAGTCATGAATACGTTTGCCAGTTGGTAGGGATGTAGAGACCTTTTCTAAATGATATGTGCTGTATAGCACATTGGTTTGGTCTTATTTTCCCCCACTGTGGTACACCGTCTCCTGCAGGCAGTCTTGACCTTGTTCACAGCTATTCATTAGCTTCTGTAAAATTTGCCAAAGGGACAAACATATCTGACAAAGAGCCCACTGAATAAATGAAAGCCTAATAGTGGGCGAATGGAGAAGTAGGGAAAGGTGTGCTTTATATTACTTCAATTTTAGGTTCTTTTTGCCTTTTTGTCACATTAATAGCCTTTTCATGTCTCATTTCCTGCATTGGATGGTCTACATAAAACAATGCACATCAACTAACACTAGATAAAAGCCTGTTTATTCATGACTGAATAAAACCCTAACCCACCCTCCACCACCACCCCCGAGAACAGAGGTTAGCTTTTATTACTGATTATTGTATATGCATTAATTTGTTCATGTTGATGTATCTAACATTCAGAAGAGGTAAAACACAGCTGGCAACATTTAACATACTGGCTTATGTTTTGGTATAAATCTATGGATTTACTTATGAAATGTAAAATAACAAGGCAATTAAAATGGATTAATACCAGAGCACTGTTAAATCCTTAATTCTGATTGGTCAGAAGGTGTTGATTAATTATCTACAGCAGCTTAGGCCATAGTTCTGGCCTCAATGTTTAAATTCATTTTTAAGTGAACTATTGACCTACTGTACTTGCACACAGAGGAATCTGCATTTAAAAGATGCAGACCTTCATCTGCAGTGAAACACCACACTAGTGATAAGTAGGGTGCAGTAAATAGTGGCAGCCAGTATGCAGGGTGCCTGGGGAGCACTTGGGGGGTTAGGTGACTTGCTCAAGGGCACTTTTGTCGTGGCATGTTGGTTGCATGGATTGAACCTTCAGTTCCAAGAGGTGGTTTCTGAACCACAAGCTTACAGCTGCCCTTTCTATGCACACATTCTAACATAGTAATAACTTACAAAATTTTACAAGTTTTCTCTAAGGACTAGTATACTCGTCGTTATTTGAAGTAGCTTCTAGTAACAGTCACAGAGGGATAGATTTCCGGCACAGAGGGCTTTGTCAGTAACATGACAAACTGCGTTTTTACTATGTTATTAATTTAAGACAAATAATAAAAAGAGTCTGTTGAGGATAATAGATGCTGTAAAATGAGAGATAGCACGAACTAAGGTTTCATGGATGTTCCACAACATTACAAACAATAAACAGATAAAACTATGATGATTAGCTGTGGCAAATTGTTATAAAATTATACAGAATTATACAGAATAATGTTGATTATTTCCCTATACCACATCATACTATGTTCCTTACTTTAATTGTGATGACTGGTGCTCAAAATAAGGGAGCATTTAAAAGAAGCAGCCTTTTACCTGGAAAAAGAGGAAAAAATCTAATTTTCTACATCTCGTAAAAAAAAAATTACATTTTGCAATAAAATTAGGGTTTTCACCCTGGATTACTTCCTTCCAGTACTGAATGAAAGCTTCTTTTGTTCACATCTTGGCCCTGATTTACATCTAGATAGATTATTTTAAAGCACTTGTCCAACAATCTTCAGACAGCCTGAAATAGCACAGGTCAGCAGACGACTGGAGGAATCATTTTTCTGTTAGTTAGTCATTGAAGATTTGTGGAACACTCTGGAATCAGGATGACCAAATCCAATTCCAAAGAATGAAAAACGGAGCCTCTCCCTTCCTCTCTGGCGAAGTCGTTGACCATGGCTGACAGTTGAGTCTTCAGTTTCTTCCTCTTTACTTCACAGCTTCCTCTTACATGCACAATTTCCCACAAATCGACCATGACAAATGTACTAGGCAGAATCCAAATAGTAAACTATCAGCTGAAGGCTGCAATATCCTGCAGTCCTCCCTGGGATGGGATTTCAAATGAAGTTTTGTTGTTTTGTCTGTGTGTAAGGTAGATGTAGAAATGATTCCTCATGGTTTACATGAGTTGGTAGTTTCGTTTTAAAAATAGTAGAAGAATGGTTATAGATAAGCATTTTTAAATAATCAGCTTTAGTGTGATGCTATGTGTAATTTATATAGGCTACAATTTAGATAATAAATTGTAGAAGACGGTGTGCCTTTCCTTTTATCTTAAAGAACAAAGAAAAATGAACTGAGTTCTGTTACATTTCATTTAATTAATTATTTTATTGATTTACTGTACACGCTATGCAGTGAGCACACATTCCCAGAGCGGTGGGCAGCCCTATCCACAGTGCCCAAGGAGCAGTTGCGGAGTTGGTTGCCTTGCTCCAGGACACTTTAGTCATGTCTTTTTTTATTGTGGGGATTAAGCCAGCAACCTTTCAGTCACATAATACAAATCTATACAAGTATTCAGGGCAGTCTACAGGTCTAGAGTCTACAGAAGGGCCACACATTTAAAATGGAAAATATATGAAAATTTAGAAATGGAAAATAAATTTAAATAAAAAGGTTCCTATTTAAACGTAGACAAATTTGTGATAGTGACCATGTTAAATACTTTGTACAAAAGGTCAGATTTATCTCATCTTTTGAAGCCTGTTCAGATGACACACTGGTTGATTTGATCTATAATGGATTGTAAGGTGTTACACAACCTTGTGGAGTCCGTGCCAGCTCAGCTGCACACAGTCATTAAAGCCAAACGGAGCATACCAAATACTGAGAAACTCTAAAATTCATGTCAATATTTTAAGGGTTGTACATTTCCCTAAAGTTGTTGTCAGTTATATCATTTATAAAAAAGAAACATTTGCATTAATAATCTTAGACCTTTGGGTCCCTATTAATAGGATGCACCCTATACTATTTATTTTTCCTTGAAAATCTTGACAGAATGGTTTAAAAGGCATTTAACAAAGTCTAGAGTGTAGGGACTGGGATCCAGCAGACAACAAAACACAAGATAATTACTTTGATGTGGGTGCTAGCGAATGTTTAGAGATGAGGCTCAAATAAAGACCAAAGTTATTAAAATGAAAATGTGGCTTTTTGTTTCCTTATATTTGGAGAAACAAAGCCAGCTACATTCATTAGTGAATATCACAGGCAGGTACAAACAAAAATAATAACTGATTGAAATGAATACAGATATGAATATTTGACATGTTAAACTGATACAGATCTGTTGTGTAGGACTAGATGTTAATACCCCCTAATTGCACTCCTGAGAATTGCTGCCTTAACTCAACCGGTTGGTCAAGTGAGTAGTGGCATCTTCAGGATTATTAAGTGGGTCCCCTCTTTCCTTGATGTTATGTTGATGGGCCTGCTACAATCCCTGCAGGTTAACAGAAGATGCTGGAAGACAATATTTCAACCATTATACCAATACTTAATATCAGCAAGTTAACTATCTAGTGTATTCATATCAGTGATCCCCAATGATAAAGCCCCACTGGTACCATTAATTCATGCTCATTTGGAGTCAGTATATAACAAAACAACAACAGCTACAGCCAGATCTGCTATGCAGATGTTAATAGTGCTTAATTGAATGCCCTACCTGGTGTCTGGTTTTGGATGTGGTGAATCTGTCTTAACACTTGCCTACCCAAGGCAAATACTGTTGCCGGCCAGCAGGATGAAGGGTGGGAAAGGGCATTGACGCTTACCCGCTAACTTTTAAGCACTGCTGTGAGACAGCATGACAAGACACTCCTGCACCAGGCTGTCCCCAAAGCCAGTACCACCACTCCTTTGCTGCACTGAGCCAATTATGTCCCTGTGTTTGAATAATGCCTCCTTGATTAGTACTGATACGGACAGGTACCATTTCCTCCCTGTATCTAGGATCATCATCTCAAATTTTTTTTTGATGCACTTGTACTCCTCTGAGAGACTGGAAATGGATACATCTAGGACTGCTTTGCTGCAGAGGGATAGGCTACTGTGGCACCTGCGAAGACTAAGCGAGTTCTTCAAGTATGAGCTTATCAGTCTTTCCAGCTTTTCCACATTTGAGATTCATGAGCCACCATGATAAAGAAGATTTTGCCCTCAATATTTAGCAGGCTGATCTGGTGGAATTGGCCAAGGAACCCTTTACCTTTGGGAACAGTATGCCTCTGGCTCTCCACCAAGATGTTGGTGTCTCCTGCATACATCATACCAACTTCATAAGCCTTCAGAGATACTGCAGGACTTCTGCAGATGGTGGAGGTGTGTACATCTTTGTTGTACAGACTTATTTAAGTTGGAGTTCTACCAGTAGGTACTTTGCTGGTTGTGTGAACAGATTATATTTCTCCAACAATAATAAACATTGGATAATTTTAATTATTTGTTGACAATTACTTGTCAAACAGGACTATATGGTCTATATTTTTGTTTTGTTGTAGACGAACTCAGACATGCAAGTGATAATTATCCCAAAGCAAATGTGTTTGATATCTGAAGCAAATGACCATGACAAATGATGTTGCACTTGTAAAATGTGACTGGAGGCAATGGCTGAGCTGAAAAAATCAGTTTACACTTTCATCATTAGTGCCTTCATGATAAATGCGTTCTTTGTGCGATACACACACAAATAAAGATTTGTGAATAGATTTGGGATGGTTAAAAATTCATACTGGCTGTAGATATTACTCCTATGCAAATGTTCAAACATGCGATTTTGACAGGTAAGAAGTAAATCATAAATCAACTCCCAAGTCCAAAACAACTTTAATTATATTTTTATTTTATCTTATTTATAAATCAATAAAAATAGGTAAATATTAAATATATGTATACACTAATAAATAAATTAAATGTATATTTATAAATACATTCCAAACATACAAATTTTACACAGTTTATGCCTGTTGCATAACAAAGAATTGTTTTTGTTGTTTATTTTAAATCACCTTCACAAAAATAGCGCAAGAAAAGAAAGGGTTAATGTAGTATTTTACCTTTATTATGAGACACTATATGGGGAAAAATACGAAATTTTATATTTTATTATTTTATTTATATTTTTATATTTTATGTATCAAATATTTTATATCATATGTCTAATACATTGTCTGCCACAAAAAAGGCATAAATGAAAGTTAGAAAGGTTTTTTGAACTGACAAACAACCTTGAGTGACTAATTTAGGCTTATTGTGAAAATTGCAATAATACACAGTCTAAAAGAATTTCTGTAGTAAAGGCTACAGTCAATTGGCTTCATCAAGCTCTGTCTGTGTTCTCCTTTGATTACTGATGGATATTCATATAACACTATATATTCTGTCCAACTGTGCAATATTTCATCAAAAAGTGAGATTTAGAGACTCTAAAGTAAGCAGAGTACTAATCACTGTCTGGCCCTGATGTGGCTGTACAGGGCTTCACTGTAGGAGATGTCACAGACTGGTATGAATAAAACATGAGTTGAGCTCAGACACCAGTACCCCGGCTGCTCGAGGTGTCATGGTATTGACATGCTCTTTTAAATGTTTCTATTTGTAATCTGATACAGCCATCTGGTCCCTATCGTCTGTTTCCTAATTATGTCTAAACAATGGGAAGCAAAACTGTGGCAATGTGTGTTTTTTCCACACTAAGTGATGTGAGACTGTGCACTGTAGTGTATGTGTGTTTCACAAAGTGTAGTGGGGAGAAGAAAGCTTTATTATTGTTATTATTTTATTTTTCAGTTTTTATTATAATTATTTATGGACTGCATTTTGGATTAGTTCAAAAACTTACTACTAAAAATGAATTTAGAAAGTGCCACTAAATTCTTGAATATGATTGGTCAGAAGGGAGTGTCCCAGTGGCACAGAGGGTAGCGCTGTCTGGTTAGAGTCTCCAGCTGGGCAGTCATGGTCCTTTCTGACAGCACAGAGAGAAGACAGAGAGACTGTACTCTACTGCTGACCCCAAGGCGAATGTGGCAATGTCTGGACCAAATCACAGACTTCAGGTCCAGGCCTAACAACATCATTATCAGACAGCCTTCCCGATGACCTCAATGCTTTCTACACATGCTTTGAGACCTCAACCCCCACCACCCCCACAGAGCACACACACACCTTAACCACTCAACCCCCTCCCCCCCACCAGTCATCTCATCAGCCCAGGTACACAAAGCCCAGAGGAGGATCAACCTTCGCAAAGCTTCAGGACCTGACAACATTCCTGGACAGGCCCTCAGAGCATGTGCTAACAAGCTGGCTGATGTTTTCACCTCCATCTTCAACCTCTCCCTCAGAAATTGCACCGTTCCCACCTGCTGTAAGACCACCACTGTTGTCCCCCTCCCCAAGAAGAACCCCCCATCCTGCCAGAATGACTACAGAACAGTATCACTCACTCCAATCTTTATGAAGTGCTTGGAGAGGGTGGTGCTCTCCCACATTTAGAGCACTATTCCGAACACTACAGACCCCCTGCAATACGTCTACGGGGCCAACAGGTCCACCTCAGACGTCAGCTTTAAGTACCTGGGGGTCCACATCAGTGGACACCTGGACACTGAACACCACACAGGTGCTTGATTAGGAACCACTCTGAGAGTAGTGCTGGCTACGAAGTGCTCAATCTAAAACATCATTATAGACACTCCACATAATCTAAGACGGAATAAACGGACCATTTATACACTGAAGTCTCAGAGAAACTGGAATATAAGGTCCCCCACAGGGCATGGACTTCACAAGCTTGTGGAAAAATACTCTCCAGACTTCAGTGAACACCAGACTTCCTGCAGAATGGTCCACAATTCTGTTGTATTCGGAGGTGTAAAATTTCTGGATTCCACAACGTGTTGTATGACATGTCAGATGTGTTTGATAGTGTTGAGATCTGGTGACTTAGGCTGGAATGGCAAACTTCCAAATTTGGATGAGTGTTCCTCTAACTATGATTTGGACATTGTCCTGATGGAAGGGGTTAAACCCTATGGAAAGAATGCAGGACATGAACCAGTGTAACTTGTCAGAAAGGAGGCACACATAGTGTTCATCTGTCAGCAATGTATTTTAGAAATAGCAGAGGTCCAATGGAAGGCCAGCTAAACAAACCCTATGCCATTATATAGCCACTACCAATCTGTACCAGTTATTCTGTCTATATTCAGAGCATTTATGTATTCATAAGGGGCAAATTGTTTAGAACTGTTATAAAATAGTTAAGTTAATCTCTTTACCACTTACCATATTGTTAAGTGTGTCTACAAATAAAATAAAATTACTCGTTGATAAACGACACTTGTCATTGTTAATTGTTGTAGTATAAGGGGAATAGATCGCTTTGGGATATGCTACTTACATGATAATGTAATTAATTACATTCCTGTAACAGCAAATTGTGTCGTATTGTGTATATTCCCCAGATATAAATGTTATAAATGTAAGATGACACGCTCAGTGTGTTCTTGGCCTGTGTTTTGTAGAAATAAAGATCTGGGTCAAGATGTAAGATTTTTTTATTACCACAGCAAACATTAGTGTTAATTAGGTTCAGTACAGCTCAACGCTAAACAATAAACCCGAACAATAAAATGCAGGACAAGACAACACGTGCGAGGCACTTGTCATAAATTGGAGGCAGATGGATGTAATTATGAGCTTAATTTTTATTAAATTTCACATTGGCGTTCTCCCGAGTGGCACCCTATCATTAGGAGACTGTGAGTTTGCATGAGTTTGTGCTATAATCATCCGTGACCAGAAGCCAAGAGAGCAAAATTAGTCATGCTCCCTGGATGTGAATGATAACATACTCTACCATTCTTGTTGACGTGTGAGTTCATATATGGAATGGGTTGGATGGTGGTTTCCTCTGTGCTGCCCTGTGATGTAGCATGCATGCCAGCTTGCAAAGATGTGGTTGGTTGGCTTCAGATGTCTTGGAGAAAGCATGTGTTAGCCTTTCGCTTGGTAGCTATCGTATGATAAGTGAAAGCTGACTGGTGGGTGACCCTGTTGGAAAGTAGTCCCATCAGCAAGCTTGGTCAAATACAGGGTTCAAAACATGGAGAAAGCAGAAAGGTCAAAGCCAGTTCAGGAAATCATTCTCAGACTTGATAAAGTGACGATGGCAAAAACAGGCATGATTGAGTTGTTTAGAAAGAATTTAAAATTAACAGGAAACAGATGTGCTGGTGTTCAGGTGTTCAGGTGTGAGTTTGAACGGATAAAGCTTTTCTTTGCATTTAAGTGGAACGTTTGGATGATGACGCAGAGATGGTATTAAAGGCTGGTCAGTGAGCACAGAGCTGCATATGTAGCGACAGAATTCTTGAGTTGTCTCAATATGGCAGCCCCTTAAATTACACACCCACATACGTAAAAGTGCTCGACTCATTTCCCAGCTAGTGAGGCGTAACCAATGATTCACCTTCTGTGGATTCCTGATGAAGTTCCAGAGTGATTACTAATCAAGGCTGCTGTCCTATACTTGCAATTAATATTACACTGTAGATGCTAAATAAATACACAGGTACACAGTGCCATCCAAAAAATATGTTCCCTATTAAGGCTGGTTTCACTCAAGGGTTCTTGTCAAATAGTATTTCTAAAGAAGCATATAAATCTGTATTTCTGTTAAATAATTGATCAGTTTTGTGTCAAATTTAACATCCGTTTTGATATGTTTTATGAAAATATTTTATATTCCAAACATTCATTATGTATCTGACATGAACTAGATTAGCTTCATGCTCACAAAGGTCATCATAACACACTCAGGAATACATGAGCTCACAGACACACAAAGATTAGCTAGTGTCACTGTGATTTACAGGTGAGAGAGAGTACACCATCCCTCCCACCCTGACAGCACAGTCAATTTCAACTCCTGGCCACAGATTAGTATTGGATTCAAACTCGCTATCTCCAGTCAATAGTGCGAACGCATTTTCTGTTGTGCCACTCGGGAGCACTGCCCTGATTTTTCTCTTAACCTGGAACTGAATTTAGATTGAATCAAAACTGTTCTGCAGCTGTCTTTAATGTCAGACAGCAGATATGGATACAGATGCAGGTAAACAATGGTTTTAACAAACAAGCTTGCAGAGGAAAAAACAAAACATGAGATCTTGGTAAAAAAAAACATGAAATCGTACTAGGCAAAGGCGAAAAATATGAAAGCCAGATCAGGATCAGGAAACCGGATAGACAATGACAATAAACAGGTTTGGAATAGACTGATATATACTCCACATGAACTGGTGTTGGGAAAGAGTCCTTATTTACTGTATGGTCGTGATGTGAGTGATTAGTTTCAGGTATGTGATCAGCAAGCCAGTGAACATGAACTGTGTCTGTGGTTCTGGGGTGTTGTAGTACTTGGCAGCCATGTTTTCAGGTCACATTGCATTCTGGGTATTGTAGTTGGGTGCTGTTTCATATTAATACTTTAATCGTTTTTCAGTTTCCTTTACAAAATGAAAAAAGTCTATTAACAAACCTAGATATAAACACTAGGTATATAAAGTTAAATATTTTTAACATGCAATCTTTTTATGTCATGTGACAAACAACCTAATAATTTTGATTCCATCACTTTCAAGTGCTTTTAAAGACGTTTTTGGGGAAGAAATACATCAAGGCAGGTCTAATGCACTATGGCAAGTTTCTTTGGTATTAGTGCTATTACACTGCATTAAGATACTTATAATGCATTAAGATACATACTGTGCTGTAAAATTTATCAGGCTGAGGTATTGGTTTGATGCATGGACGAAAACGTCTTATGCCCTAAGACATGCCCTAAGGTAGTCTAAAGGTTTATATGTTTTTCTTAACTAAAAACATCTTTATCACTTAATTATCAGTCTTAGATTGTCGTACAACCACCATTCACATTATTGTAGAACTTATTAGATATTGCATTAGATAATATATTAGCATGAGCACATTACTATACAAATATTAACCAGCAGTCCATCAGAGCCGTGTTTTGCACCTTCATTCAAGAGTACCATGGTATATTTCCTCAATAATGCACAGCAAATATGTCCATAATTAATTATGACAGTGCTTTTAATGCCATATGAGTGTACTATAACATGAACCTACTGTTAGTTCATTACAGATATGACCCTCATACTAGTATAAAGCATTACCAATAAACTTTATTAGACCAATGTCTAGTATAAAGCAACACATAAACATAAAAGCTTATTGCTAAGCTTCAGTGATAGTATCCCAGTGGCCTTTTAAGAGCTAATACATCATGCAACAACCTTGCTTTAAAAAGTGAGACAAATATGTGTACGCTAGCCAGGTAATAAAAATGCTGGGAGACTGGATGCTGTTAAAAAGCCCCTGGAACCACAGCTCATCCTAAAGCACATCACCCTCACCTTATGTTTCTTATAACGTTGCTACAAGAGCTTGCTGAGAGTCAGTACAGTTATTAAAAGAGTGAGAGTATCCCTGTTTTAATAACTCTACAGATCATTATCAGGTATTGTCTAATACTCTAACTGATTTAGTGGATAGTGCAGTAGCGTAATGTTCATCGCAGGAGACCTCAGATATCACCTTCAAAGAGGCCAGGCCTCCTGTCACAGCAGTGAGCCGATGAAAGGCCAGCGAGGAAGGAAAGGCTGCTTTGACTTTGTCTTTCTGGGCTTCTTTGAAGCTCCAGACTATGAAGGATCACACGATAAGACTCGTCTGGTGTCAGCTTTGCTACAGCCCCTTGTTGACACTACAGCTTGGCACCAAAAGTAATGCAACATGCTTTTTCACTTCTAAACCCAGTGTGTTAACTTATTTATTTATTCACTATGTACAGTGACCTCCAGAATTATTCATAAAAATGGGAAATATGTCTGTATGTTAGTCATATCAGTCTTTTCTCATTGTTTATGGCAGGTTACAGATGGCACAAAATTGTACAAGCGTAGCAGTAGGACTGTTAGGAACAGTGGACCAGTCGTACATTTGGTTTTCATTTGACTCACCCTTTTTTCAACTTCCTTTATTGTTGCCTATCACTGTTTCCCTGGCTTGTAAATATGAGGCTGCACACATATACACTGACATACTAGATGAACTGGTACACCAGTCTAATACTTGTTAGTTCCCCCACAAGTAATGCATTCCACAAGCTTGCTGAAATATTCTGTAGGCAATGAACACCATACTTCCTGCAGAATGGGCCACAATTCTGCTGTATTTCAAGGGGTAGGATTTCTGTACTATTGTACTACTGTGAGCACACACTAGGGGGCAGTGAGCACACATGCCCAGTGCGGTAGGGAACCCACTATCCGCAGTGCCCAGGGACTAGTTGGGGGTTGGGTGCCTTGCTCAAGGGCACTTTAGTCAAGTCGTGTTGGTTGAACCTTCGGTCCTTTTGGTCAAAAATCTACAAAAGGAGGGCACCTGTGTTCACCTGTCAGAGATGTTTGTAAACGTACCTGGGTGCCATGGAATGCCTGCTAAACAAACCCCATACCATTATGGAGCCATGATCAATCAGTACCAGCCTTTTCCAGTCTGTACCAGTTTTTCTGGTACTTCACTGCAGGTTTCATATAGCAAATATCAACTTTGTTAAACAAAAAAAAAGATTGAGAGAGACAGATGGTTGTTAACATGCCCAAGCTAAATAATGGATATTAAAAGACATAAGCAGTTAAAATATCATTAAGCACTATAAAGGGTGTAATAAAAAAAGTTTAAATCTGAAATAATGAATATGTGTGGAAAAGGACATTTTTGCAGTGGAGTGGGGGTGGGTTGGGGGTCTGGGGGAGAATGTGTGTTAATGGATAGTAAAGAAAATGGTGCAGAAACAAAAAATGCCTTAGAGACCACAGTTTCAAAATGTCACAGTTTCTTCTCGCATGTGTAAGTCGCATGTGTTCAGCATCAAGTTCAAAACTGTTTGTTGTTGAGAAACCTCTCCTGAGAGCGAGCCACAAAACGTCCTTGATTCACACAATGGAATCAAAGAAACCTCAATTCGGAGGGCTGTGTTGTGGTCAGATGAGAATAAAATCAATTTTTGGCCAGGAAAAATATCAACATGTTTGGCTACACAAGTCAATACTGCATACAAATAACAGCACCTGATACTCACTGGATGGTGAATCAGTGATGCTTTGTGGTTAGAGGCGTGATGGCTCTCTGAATTCCACTACGTAATAGGATAGATACTTTAGGCTAGAATCCAGTTGCATCTACCAGAAGGTAAATTCTTGTATGTATTCATATGTGTGTGTGTGTGTGTGTGTGTGTGTGTATATATATATATATATATATAATTATGATTATGATTATTTACATATTATAATATATATAATTACATATTATATTATATATATATATATATAAGCTGTGCCCATTATAGGAGAGCAGAGGTGGAACACTGTGTGGTTTTATGCTATTCTAGTCTCAGGGGTCAGTGCGTGGTGCATTATGCGATGCTTTTCTGCTCACCACAGTTGTTTATGTAATTTAATATAGTCTTCCTATTATCTCGGACTAGTCTGGCCATTCTGCTCTGACCCCTGTTATCAGCAAGGTGTTTCTTCTCTCAGAACTGAATAAACTCTAGAGAAAATCAACAGTTTTTCATCAACCTGAGCGAGCCTTTCTGGCGCTAACAACCACACCATAGTCATAGTGACTGAAATGAGACTTCTTGTGATCATCATCTGAAGCTCTTGACCTGTATCTGTGATTTCCTGCACAGTGCTGCTGCCACATGCTTCACTTATTACATAACTGCAAAAATGAGCATGTGTAAAGGTTCCTAATAAAGTGATCAGTAAGTGATCAGACACACAGACAGACTCATTTTCTTGTACAAACAGTAAAGCTGTCATGTTTTCAGTACTGAAACAGTCACCCAGATGTCGGTAATTTTATGTCGAGAGATATTGTAGGTGGTATGTAATGTTATTTGTTTGTCTACACTCAATTCTTTTTCTGCTATAATTAACCACTGCAGTGTTTTGTCTCTCTCACACTGCAGACTTCAGATGACTGGGCTCAATGCAGCAAATAAAATTACTTAGAGAATGTACATAGCCTTCTACTGTTAGAGCTTGAGATTTCCAGACCTGATTGATTCATTGTTATGCATTAAAGCTTGCTCAGTTATGCAAGGATACAGAGAGAGAAGGAAAACCCTAAGAGTGGGTAAATCAAGACCTTGGAATTATATTGTTTTATTTGACAAGATATTGAGCTACACATGTTCTAACTGTCAAAACTTATACAGATTTTCTGCTTTATATTTTTATTTTATTTTTCATTTTATGTAAGGAATATTGATGTATAAATATAGTAATTATATACACTTATTTGCCAGAAAAAAATGGTACAGACTGTAAGAAAAACACACACAAAAAAAAAAACTGGTTCAGATTGATTGGCGTTGGCTCCATAATGGTATTGGGTTTGTTTAGCTGGCATTCCTGGTATGTCTACAAATCTCCTTGACAGGTAAACGCTATGTGTGCCTCCTTTCTGCTTATGTCCTGCATTCATTCTGATAGGTTTGGCCCCTTCCAACAGGATAATGCACTGCCACGCATATGGTCCGAGGAACAAAGTGGCAAACATGGCCTAGTGGTTAGGGTACTGGTCTCGTGACCGGAAGGTCCTGGGTTTGATCCTTGGACAGGCCAAGAGACATCGGAGGTGCCTTTGAGCAAGGCACGTAACTCCCCCAATTTTCCGTTGGCGCCATGGTTTGGGGTTGCCCCCCTCTCCAGGCAAGTGTGTTCACTGCCCTCTAGTGTTCACTGGTGTGTGTTGCACTGCATGGATAAGTTAAATGCGGAGGTCACGTTCCTCTGTGTACAAGCACAGTAGGTGAATAGTTCACTTTCACTTATCTGAGGTTAGGGTTTTGCCATTCCCAGATCTCAGTATTATCAAAAACATCTGGGATGCCATGAAACACAGAAATCCTTCACCTCCGAATACAGAATTATGGACTGTCCTGCAGAAAGTATAGTGTTCACCTACCAAGTATCAGACTGGTATACCAGTTTTTTCTATCATTTTCGTGTATATTCAGGGTATTGACAGAATCTGTGATATAAATAAAAAAAAGTGATAAATCTCATTTATCCTGAATTGAAAATTGTATTAGATAATAGAATCAGGTATTGTGGAATAAAATGTTGCATTTATGTGATTTGTTTTTTACAGTTAAGATAACCTTTATATTTAACATTTAGCTTTTAGAGGGAAAAAATCTGTCTCATATGTCTTATTGATGCATATTCTCAACTTTCTCTGTATTATGTAGAAATGTATTATACAGAAAAGTGAATATCAAGTCTCCTGGCTCACACACAGCTGAACAAATTTGGCTCACGGGGATCGCCCTTCTGGTGTCATATTCGACGGGGGTGTGATCCGTTCCCCGTAATTACACCAACTATTATTGCATCTTGCACAAGAGGGAAGAGGGAGGGAGATCCACCGAGCCGTTCCTGGTGATTAATGTAGGTATGCAGTGAGAGGGCACTAGGGAACGTCTGCTGCATAATTATTTCGCAGCGTCAAGCAGTGTGAATGCTCTTCACCACCCGAATCGCTGGTACACCCCCCCCCCACCACCACCACCACCTACCCCACAAACAACTCAAACCACAAAAATAATTAAGCACAAAAAATTATTAAACTAAGAAAAGGTCATATTGTGAATCTATTATTTAGCACAGCTGCTGTGAGCAGAGATAGCAGTAGGGAAGTAGATTTGGAAAGGATAAAGCAAAGCTTGTGCGCCTGTAGAAAAGAGCTTTGAATTTTCCATCAAAAGAGACAAACTATGTGAAATATATGAAATGGAGTGTTTTTCTATTATATACACCCATACATCGCCCTCATTGCTTCATGAAGGTTGGCTGCACAGATGAGTCAGGTGTTCGCTGTACTCATGGTGCTCTATGGGAGTAGATAAACTGACTGAGCTCTTGTCAGCAGACACACACTCACACACGCCTACGGGCAATATAGAGAGACAGGTCAACCTAACGTGCGTGTCTTTGGACTGTGGGAGGAAACCGGAGTACCCAGAGGAAACACATGCAAGCATTCAGGAATGGTCATTCAGAAACCTGTAGCACAGTATTTTATTATTCAGATCTGTTTTTTGTAATATCACTGTTCAGTTTTCATTCTGTCGGTTCCTTATATAAGAGCATTTACTCCTGACTGGCTCCTACTTTTTGTCTGTTGATTTTTTTCAAAACTGTGTGTGTAATATTGCTTTAGCAATTTCACTGATAAAGAGTCCTCGATTAATTCCAATAATAATAATAAATAAATGTGTAAACTGATGTTAAAATTTGCAGTTTCCATGCTTTTATCATCAACAGTCAATTATTAGCATAAAAACATCTGTTAAATCCTGATGCTGACACATGTGACACAGGTGTATTCCTTTTATTAAATACAGATATTTCAACATGTTATCTCCAAAACGTTCACCATCACACACAAGAAACATGGTTTTAAATATGTATGTGTGTGTGTGTGTGTGTGTGTGAAAGGTTTGAAAGTGAACTATTTGCCTACTATTTGCTTACTCTGTGCCTACACAGAGGAATGTGACTTCTGCATTTAACCTATCAGTGCAGTAAAACACACACACACACACACACACACACACACACACACACACACACACACACACACACACACACACACACACCAGTGAACACTAGAGGGTAGTGTACACACTTGCCCGGAGCAGGGGGCAGCCCCAAACCACGGCACCCAGGGAGCAGTTGGGTGCCTTGCTTAAGGGCACCTCCATCATGGCACCTTGGCAGGGATCGAACCCACAACCTTCCAGTCATGAGACTGGTTCCCTAACCACTAGGCTGCCCCTGAGTGAGTGTGTGTGTGTGTGTGTGTGTGCACGTGTGTGTGCGTGTACACACCCAAGGCTTGCAGTGAATTTTCTACAGATGGGAGCAAAGTCATGATAGGAAGGTTCTGGAATTTGTAAATAAATAACCAGTGACCAGCGCTCTATGCTTCTAATGGTAAAACAGCAGTTGTGTAAAATAAGCTATATGAATGCACAGTCTGGGCTAGAAAAAAGTCAGGTTCAGCCTTTACTTCATATGTATGTTTTATATATGTATTATGACTGCTGTTGGTTGTGTTTTTGGTTTTGGTTCAGTTTGTTGCCGACACAGCAATTAAAACATTGACAGCACAAATCAAACCTGGTAAAGCTGGCGTCTGTAGACCGTTTTTAGTCAGTGGACTAGAACGTATGGCTGTATTATTGACCAAGCTGAGCTATTAGTACTCATTCTGTTGCTTCACATACAAGTCAGTAAGTAATATTTCTTCCCCCTGCTTTAATGTCTTTAATAGTAATAGATATTTTAGCTTTTTTGACAGGTTCTATGGCTTGTTTCCAAGGTTACACTTTCGGTTCCCAGTGGAAGGTCACTGTTTTTGAGCCGAACCCTGCTGGAGTAATGAGATCAGGGCTTTCTTCTCTACTGCGCCTGCGGTTCTTGACGCCCACCTGTGTGCAAGCTGTTCTTCTGCATCGCTACTACATTTTGGGCAAATATGCCGTAACTGCTGCTCAGGGGCCGTATACTTCATTACCCATACCTTACATGTAGTGTTGTGTTTGAGTAATAAACTGGGTTAAGATTTACGTGCAGTTGGTTGTCAGGCCAGGGCTTAGAACCAGTCACTAAATAGCATTTTACCACCTGATTTGCAGCTCAACATAGCTCAAGACATTCAAGCCTGGAAGTTAATTGTACTGCACCCAAAACATCTCTGATGAATTTAGTTGTCTGCCTTAATCATATTTCATGTTAGACAGTGGACAAGTGTATGGTGTGGTGGTAAAAATTCAGTGCTGGTCATTGATTAAACATGTGCATCACAGATTCACCCTGATTAATCTGTCTGGCTAAAATTACTCATCATGGAATTGGAAAGTCTTCAGGAGTAGTGAATGTGAGTGCTTTTGTTCTGGTGCATTAACAACATGTCTAGCATAAAAACAAACAACTTTACAGTTTTACAACAGTTTTGATCGGGTCATTATGAGAAAATATTTTTTTTTATTATATACCTTACACATCATCTGTGCTCACAAGTTTCCTCCCACCACCCAAGAACATGGCAATGGGCAAAACTGGCTATGCTAAATTTATCCTAGGTGTGAGTAAGTGTGTGAATGGTAACTTGTGATGGACTTGCATCCCATTTAGGATGTTTTCCCATCTTGCTCTAAGTGTTCCTGGAATAGTCACCAGATAACATTGTAACCATGACAGGGTCTCCGTGGATCCTTAAAAAGTATTAAAAAGTCTTAAAACGTATGATTTTTTGATAATTTTCTAATAGTGGCATTACATTTCATTCAGGCGGCCTTTAATTTCATCTGGATAACAATATCCAACGAGATTATTTTTCATGCTAGTTCAACAGCACATGTCCCTATCTAACCAGACTGTAAAAGAAGTGTGTGCCTAGCACTGGCATCACACATTTAGGGGGCAATGTTCTCCATTTCAGCCTATATGCACTTGATAGAAATAGATGAAGCAGTGTTTCAGAGTGGTTATTTTTCAGAGACGATCCGCGGCAAGATGGAGAAATGCAGGTTTAATGATAACTGGCTCGAGGATGGGAAGTATAGTGGCTGGTTACAAAAAGCGACAGAGTATGAAGCACGGTGCAAACTTTGTAAGAAAAACATAAAATTGGGGACAGTGGGCTGTAATGCCCCTGACGCACATATGAAAGTGGAGAAGCACAAGCGTTATGTCCACAGCCAGACAACAACTGCCCCCATTCAGATGTTTGTGGCACCGGTATCTAACGTTACTGCAAATGCAAACACTAACGTTACACCCACTTCAGGATCCCACACAAGTAATGCCTTCAGTGCATTCTCCCTAACTACTACACTCAAGTCTGAAATTGTGTGGGTTTTGCAAACGGTTATCCGACATCACTCCTATACGTCCAACGAAGACGTAAGCGCTGTTTTCAGTGGTATTGAGAAGGCAGTTGCCTGATATACACTTCATGTTGGTAAATATTCACTGTCTATTTGCACTGTTGCTCAAATACAAATATGTTCTGTTAAACTGCGTGTAGTTGATTTTTATATTTTTGCCGTGGTAATGGTCTTATTTTTTTTCTTGGAGATCTTAAAAAGGTCTTAAAAGTCATTACATTTGTAGATCAAAAATGTGCAGATACCCTGCATGACCAGAATAAAGTAAATGGAAAACACATAATTTTTCAAGCCAATCATCTTTCAGAGATCTCTTATATATATAATGTTTTTGATTATTTACTGTACTATGCAGTGCCAGAATTCACAGTGTGATCTTTACAGTAGAAAGACTGCATCCTTGCATGTTTGTAGTCTTTCACTGTGCTCTGTTGTGATGTGCCAGTGTGTAGATTCGTGGATGCTCGATTAATCAGACGGAGGCGTCAGACTCAAGGCCGCCTGCCACTGCTCACGCTTTTCTTTTACTCTCCTCACCTCCTTCATGTAACTTAAAGTCAATGACTTTTCACCTCAATTCAGTAGAGCCCAAAGCTGCAGATGCAACTTTCAGAAAACCCCACCATCTCTTGAGTGTGATTTTATTTTTCTCTGGTTCATAAAGAATGTTGTGTCTAATTTATAGAACTGGAGGGTATGTTTATGGTTCTGTTGTGGTACATGCTAGTGAGAGCAATTACTGGTTAGCCTGTGGTAGGTGTGGTTAGGAAACACTTGCCAACACTGGAAAATGAGTTCAGCTGAATTCTTCATCACTCATGTTCAGATGACTATGCTGGCTGGTTTTATCAAACATGGTGCACAATTGTGTTTTCAGTATTGTTGTTTTTTTCGTATTTTTCTTTGAAACCCAAGAGGCCCAAGTACATTTGGCTAGGGATTGCTTAACAGCATTCAGTCCTGGCATTCAAGGCAGCTGAGGGTGATTTAGATAAATGTGTACTGACTAGTGGCACAGAAGCATTTTTCTCTTTTATTGCAGAGGTAATTTGAATTCGCTTTATTCTGACACACTGGTAAGATCACAGTGTGCAGGTTTTAGTTTGTATCTGGATGTGTGTGTGCTTGGATATCTGTATATTTACCGTATATCTATTGATTACAAATGCTGATATACTTTTCATATTTGGTATTTTGGAAAGAAAAAGGACCTGACTTGAGATTGAGATTTTCATGATTTATTTTTATTATGTATGTATGACTCAGTAATACTAATACATGTAATTGGAAATAACCAAAAACAGTTTTTATGAGTTGAGAGTAAAATTGTGTCTACGTAAATTAATATAAAATCGCTGCTGTCTAGCTGCTGTCTCCCTAAACCTAAAAATTGTTTACATGCTCTTCCAGCATGTATTTTCAGGCACCACACTGCAAATGCCTGTTTTTATTTCCACAGCTCATTGAGTTTAGACGATTTCCTGAAGAGATTATTTCAATTTTCTTCTCCTTGCTCATTAAAGTTGATTGCAAAACACAAGCTTCAGGGCATGTTGTCTGACCTAGCATGTTACCCTTCCCTCCCTGCAGGTGATCTTGTATCTCGTGCCATGCACCACCTCCAGCCCCTGCACATCAAGAGCCCAAGCAATGGCACGCCGGTGCACCAGAACCGCGGAGGACCCATCCACTGGGAACCGGAGGCTCTGTACACCCTCTGCTACTTCATGCACTGTCCCCAGATAGAGTGGGAGAACCCCAACGTGGAGCCCTCCAAGGTCACTCTGCACACAGAAAGGTGGGAGAAAATACACAGCAGACAAAAATTTTTTTATATACTATAGGCATGGTATTTGCAGGCTTTACTGGACAAAAGTGGAAAAGAAACCATAAATCCAGATGAAAGGTGCTGGTTCTGTTTGAAGGCAGTTGTGAAAGTCAGAGTCAGAGAGAGAGACACATCATTAAGGTTTCTAATTGTCATGTTATATAGTGAATGAGCTTCAGGCCTGTTGGTAAGTGGCTAATGGAGATGGGACTGCTAATGGAAAGTATGGCGAGGTGTTCACTGTTCACGAACAGTGCAGTTCGACACACCCGCTGGGACATTTCTGGATTGATGAGTTTCTCTGATTAAAAAATCCTTTCGAGGACTCCACAAGGGAGCCTTGTACTGCCCGAGAGTAAAGGTGCAGGAATGAGTAAGGGTTTTCTCCAGAGAACAGCCGCTCTTGTTCTCCTCAGGGCTCATTTTAGCTGAAGATAACCCTTCTACAGAGAGCACAACAGAAAGGAGAGGAAATGGGAGAGAAAGTAAGGGGTAAAGAGGAGCCATATCACAGAGAGAAAATAGAGGATGTGGATTGCTGGTGAGCTTCTGGTCAATAACAGGAGGTTGAGCTGAAAGGGATAGAGTAAGAAAAAACACGTAAGAACAAAAGACAACGGGGTCATAGTATGTTTATGTGAAGATTATCGGACAGATCTTCACATTGGTTTCTGTTAAATATACAGTACTATGTAAAAGTCTTAGGCACATATAGGGAAATGTTGTAAAGAAGTTTTTACTATGTGAAAGACAAACACCACAATGAGCTGTAAACAGTATTTAGTATAGAAAGTCAGGATTCAGTGTGACTGCACTTAGCCGTCTCAGGTTAGGTTGATCCAGTTTTATTAGGGAATTAGGGAATTTATTAGGGAAAAAGACTGAGTGTCTTTTCTGGAGGGACTGACTGTCACACTTACTACTTCCTTTATTATGTTTTTCTTTTAATCTTGTTTA
>JAOVVF010000014.1:10865026-10882173 GCA_028565595.1 Duopalatinus emarginatus | reverse complement strand
TATATATTTAATGCTATGCCTTACCCCAACCTTTATGGCTCTTCTCTGAGTTTTTACAATATCCAGCCAAAATGAACAAATATTCCAGATACCAAAAATGCACTTTACTTTCCACTTTATTCTTTATTTTTATTTTTTAGCTGCCAGTAGGCTAGCAGCTATTCAGACGCTACACTCACTTTAGACACTGTAGAAATGGTGACTGTCTCAGTACTCTGTTCAACTGTTTACTGTTCTCTATTCAGCTTGAGTCAAAGTGCTTTAAGTAAATGCTGTAGGGTGTAGGATGTGTATTCACTTTTTTTCTTTTACATGTTCCTGTTGAGTGTAAAGGCCACTTTTATCCTTAAACCAGTCAGTGAACTCGTGTGTCCTGTGGATGGTGGCAGAGTCATCCTGAAAGAGACCTCTGTCATGACAAATGTTTCATCATAGGATAAGTCTGATTTGACTTTTCATCCTGAGGGGATTCAAACCATGCCAGGAAGAAATGAATAAGTGAACATCCCCATGGAATAACAGCATAACTATTTTTAACTATCTGTACATCTATCTAGCTATCCATTTCTACACATACACACATATAGATAAGTATACACCAGGACTAGAAAAAATACATTTCCAGAAGCGTCATTTTCCAGTGTGTGGGAATTTTTAAAGTGTGTGAATGTGGACACCCACTCTTTCACTCACACCCATGCTCAGCACTGCATAATAATATAGGCTTATTGAAATTCACCGTAACAATTCTAACCAAGAATCCGATGCATTAGACATCCGGCATTTTCACTGCAATCGTAAGGCAATCATTCAGACCCATTTTGGAACAATATTGCAGCCTGAGCTAAGCTTAAGAAACCTGCCTCATTGTGCTTCAAGCCCCTGAGACATTTCAGACAACAAGACTTATGTTGATTTGTTGCATTGTGTGAACCGAACCAGGCATTCTCAGAGTCAGAGCGTACTTTGACTGAGTTATAATCATGCCCCAGAGCAGACAGCAGTAAAATGTGCAAAAGATTATTTTCATTTCTTGATAAATGAGTCATAAATATTAATGGGCTCGACATCTTTTGAAAATGCACATTATATTTTTGAAACTCCAGATCATCCAGATCATCTTTCTGTTGGTAAAAACACAGTACCAGCTCTATGTTCCTCATTTGGAGATGGCTAGCAAAGCAAAACGCGTGGGGATATGAAATATTATGAATGTGTACAAGTAATGGTGCATCACTGACACAGCACTCGCATTAACCAAATGTTCTAGGAAGTTAATGTTAGTACATTAATAATTTCCCCTATTCCAGTAATTGCATTTTGGCATAATGTGGCTTTCATTACTGTACATTTACTTCTGAATGAGTGATTAGGAGTATCAGAAGAGGCTAAGTAAGTGTGTGTTTGTGCAGGAACGTTTTCCGGAAGCTTCTGTCCCAGTCGCAGAAGGACAAAGGTGACATGATGTCTCTAGAAGAGATCCTGGCTGAGGGCTCGGAGGCTGGCGGGGAGAAACGAACAAGCCACTCAGAGGGCACATTGCGCACAGGCAAGGCGAAACTGAGGGCCCTCCGAGAGGCCATGTACCACAGCGCCGAACACGGCCATGTGGACATTACCATAGACATCCGCAGCTTGGGTTAGTAATCACACTGCACGACTGCCATCACATGCCGCCTGTTAGTACTCATTCATTTTGGTTATTGCATGACTCCACTGCCTCATTTA
Source organism: Duopalatinus emarginatus (assembly GCA_028565595.1). Taxonomy (NCBI): domain Eukaryota; kingdom Metazoa; phylum Chordata; class Actinopteri; order Siluriformes; family Pimelodidae; genus Duopalatinus; species Duopalatinus emarginatus. The sequence goes on along the minus strand of JAOVVF010000014.1, from coordinate 10,880,445 downwards.
CCACCACAGACAGTCGCTGCATGGGTTAGCACTGATATAGTACAGTATAGGCAGAGATCAATCTCTACTACTAAGGGTGGCACTGATTTCTAAGCTGCATGAATGCCATGGAGTGACAGATAAGTGTTGTGTGTAGGTGTGCCGTGGACTCTGCACACATGGCTCGAGTCTCTGAAGACGTGCTTTCTGCAGCAGCGACGGCCGCTGATCCAGGGCCTGCTTAAAGACTTTAGCTGCATCCAGGAGGACGAGTACACCGAAGAACTCATCACCCATGGCCTACCGCTCATGTTCCAGATCCTCCGAGCCAGCAAGGTTCACACTTACTCCTCTGAGTACATGATTTCACAGAAGTCCACATAAGTCAGCGCAGCATACATACCGATGTGCACTGAATTATTCGTTTTTAAGAGCACTCAGTCAGGCAGCTGAGAAGGCAGCTCAAAAAAAAAAAAATATAGCTGTCACACACAGGCTTAGGTTAGTTTTCTGAGGAGCCAGTTCACGTATTGTAATGACCTCTAAATGGTTTACAGCCTGCGTAACTTAGTGGGTAGGAACACACACCTACGAAGTGCCTTGACACAGGGGATGAATACATTCACATGCTTCAAGCAGTTAAAAAACAACTGCCTCCTCACATGGTATTAGCTGCAACTGGCATTAGCCGCCTTAAATAAATGCCTTTTCCTGAACAAGAATGTTGACCAAGTTATTATGAGGAACAGTTATGTCTGTATAAGCCAACATTTTGCAAGTCCAATGGGAGTAGGGGTGGTATGGAAGGGGCATTTTTCTCATTTTAACCAATTATTTAAGCAATTGACAAAATATGAAGTGAACAGAAATCATCAAATAATTATATATATATATATATATATATATATATATAACAAACAATAAATAATTATTTGATGATTTCATATATATATATATATATATATATATATAAGTGCTCAAATGTAAAACAAGGTGAATTTCCCCTTTATGTAGAGCTCTTCAGGCATGAGCATTTCTAAAATCTGTTCCTTTTACGCCAACATCGGCTAATAAAGCAAAAATACTTAAGGTGTGAAATACGGGTGCTATCACTTGCAGTCCATTATAGTATAAAAGCTAGAGATAATGCTAAAATATATAAACAAATATAACAATTAAGAAAGAAAATAGGAAAAATATGATAATTGCGTGGTGTGTCCTGTACTGCCCTAAAGCTGATTATTTCTCAATAACCACACAGTTTATCATGTTTTGTCATCATTAAAAACTTTTTTATAACAATGTTTTACATGCAACAATCAAGTCTTCACTGCAGAACTGTCACAAGCTTTAGGTGTGTGTTGGAAAGTACATGCACATTTATGCGACTGTTTATGCCATGTACAAAAACTGTCGATCAATTAATTAATTAAATTAAATTCAACTTTGTCCTTATAGTATTACATGGTTGCACAGTATAACAAAACACTGTTGGGCTACTTCTCCTGTGCAGTGATGAGTATTACAATTATACAATTAAATAGTAGAAATAAACTAGAAATACAGGTAAAAATAAAAAAGTAAATAAATAAACAATAATGCAAAGACTACAAGCACTAACATGGTATATGGACTGAAGTAGGTAGAGGTAGTGGGTTACAGTAAAGTGCAAACTGATGTGCAAGTCATATTTTGTATAGTTGTGTTGTAAACCTTAAATATTGTTAAAAGTTCAAGTTTAAGTTCACGTGAAACATGTCTAGGTTGACATAAGCACTGAATAATCACCCAACATATTGGAATATATTTAGGTTGATATACATGAATAGTCATAACCATGATAATTACATTTGTTTGCCGTTTATGCTAATTGGTCTCAGTTTAGAAATCTGGAATCCACCCACAGTAATTGGTTGCCAGATTAAAAAATAGCACTTTGATGACACAGTAGCATTCAGCAGATACTAATAATAAGTAAAAAGCAGACTAATTGAAGAATTTTACATTTTCTGCACAATACAGTTTCACCACTGGAATTTCTGTTAGGCACACAGTATTTGTTTTCTCACCGCAACCGTTACAGATTGCTTAGTTTTTAAGGTAAGAAAAGCATTATGGCTGCTCTAAGGAGACACCGCATACATGTGAATAATTCATGCAGTTATTTAATTCATTATGTTACATGTTTATATTTATATATTTACTTAACGGCTACCCATTCTTTGCTAGAAAAGATCGATTTCAGGGTGAAATACAGAAAATAGCACTGAGATTAACACCTAGTTTCAACAAAGTCAATGAATATAGTGGACATAAGTTCAATGTCAGAATTGTGAACAACTAAGAGTAACATCTGTTTGAGCCAATTCTTTATCACTCACATGTCGAGTCAATGGTTCAATGTGCACAAATTCTGTGTTAATAGTGCACAACAACTCAGTAATAGTACAGTCAGAATTACAGTAATTATGTGGTTTCAGCTTGTGTTCACACTTTTGTTGAAATCATAATTACAAGAACATGGACTGTTACAAAAGCATTTATGTGAAACTGTGTGTCACATTACAAACAGACACAAAAAACAAACTTGATTTATACAGTTAAACCTAAAGTAGGTATAACAAGAGAATACAACTCAGTTAGTCTATGTATCAAATGTTGTTACTTTTAAACACTGAGTACTGAGAAATTATACTGAAGTGCCAATTATGTGATTATGTGATCATTTTGCTGAATTCAAAACGAATGTACTTGTATGGCATTTGGTAGATGCCCTCATTCAGAGCCACATTCAGTCTCAATCTCAGTAATTTCACTGCTTATATGAATGGCTGATTCTGCATAGTTTTTTTTTTATATAAATATCCTATAAATAACCAATATTCAGAATTTGCATAGCCCAATCAAATATGCTACTGAAGTCAGTGCTACTTTAACTTGATATTATTTAAGATATCGGGTTAACGTATAAAATGAAAGTTAAAAATGTTAAATATTAGTTGCATAGTAAGTTACATAAAGTTATTAGCAGTATTAGCTCTATATGGGTTTTCACATTAGATGGGGTTTATGCTTTCTGTGAAAGTCTAACTCCAGCATATTATAACATTACTGAGGTAGGGATGAGACACCAATTCTCAAGTTCCACACTGCAGTCTGGTGACATATCCATATTCAAATGTATAAACATAGCAGTAAATATGTCGTGTGGAATGAGACGGTCACTGTGGATGACAAATTTCATGATTTTTAATTGTTTTATTTGGATACTAAATTAAGCACATTTATTTGCTGTATAACATACAGTCATTAGCTGGATGAGAGAGGAAATAAGATTTATAAACTGGTCTAAGGCAGAACCTTTTTTTTTATTAAATGTTACTTTATTATGCAATTAGATATAAATACAATTATTTCAATTTTTTTAGAGTAAAGTGCAAGTATCCCAGAATATCTAAGCATAGTAATGAAGAAGCCCTCCCCCACCCCCAATGACCCAACCTCCCAACCACCCACCCATGCTCCAAGTAGTGAGTTGTATAGTTCAACATCGTGTCTGAAAGAAGTTAATTTTTGTGTGTATAGAGACAACTCATTTCTGAATCTGAGCAGAATCTCCAAACCATTATCTTATCATTTCCATAATGTCAACATGACCAGCATGAATAAACTGTAAATTCTCACATTTGCATTTTAATAATTTTAGACAGGATACAACTAAGCAGTCGAGGGACAGCTCAATGGCCCCAAAGGTGGCAGCTTAACAATGATTTTTTATTTAATTTAGGATTTGACTAGTACATCATTACCTTACATCAAAGTCTTAACTACCCAGCCTTCACTGTCACTTACCACATGCACTTCACTGAATGCTAAACGTACCCCAGTATATTTGAAGACTGTTGAAAGTCTCTGCTTCAGTTTAATCATAGGGGCTTGTGGACGTTTGATATTGTACCTATTTGGTGACTCCTCCTATCTGTGCATGTCTGTGATATACAGAACGAAGTCATCAGCCAGCAGCTAGCTGTAATCTTCACCCAATGCTACGGGCCATTTCCAATTCCCAAGCTGACAGAGATCAAAAAGAAACAAACCTCACGACTGGGTAAGTAACGCAGTGCTGTCCTACTTAGAAACTTGAATATAGCTTTGCTTTATCTGACTTCAGCTGCTTCAGTCTGCCTGTTCACCTAGACACAGGTGTCAGCAATTTTATGTTATTGACTACTGATAGATAGACAGAATTATTGAGTATATATTAACAACAGTCCATGTTACAATTCTTGCCACCCCTGCATTTAGTGCTTTGTTTAATATGAGACTATAAACTCATTTATTCTAAGTAGGTTCTTAGCTTCTCGGCCCCACAGAATAAAGCAGTGAGGGTTCTTTTCTGTGTATCCGTCCCGCTTTTACACTAAACCATGTGTGCATGTTGCCAAAAAAAACCCTGCATTTTTGTATCTTCTAAACAAAGCCCGTTTCCAGTTAAACTTTCAGGAGCATCTAGCAAAATTTTCAGGCATGTATCTATTTTTTTGTAGCCATTGCCTGAATTATGAAGGTCATTACACTTTTGCCTCATTATATTTCTTTGATGTGTAATGTTCCCCAGTTTTCTCGGAAAACAGAAATACAGAATGTTCTAAAACACAGTAGTTTTACCGTCAGAAAATGAGTGGGAGGAATCCTAAGGTGAACAGAAGGGGATTTTTTTTTTAGGTTTGAAGGAACACTACTGCCATCTAGAGATTACAGGGCATGGCTATTGCTAACAGACCTTGGTTAACATCTACAGTATAATGTTCTGTAGTAGTCTCGGTGTTCACTGCACCTGATAATGCCTTTGTTTAAATGATAAACCTTAAACCTTATATCCATGACGCGTCCTCAGATCCACATTTCCTGAATAATAAAGATATGTCAGATGTGACGTTCCTGGTGGAGGGAAAACCATTTTATGCCCACAAGGTGCTGCTGTTCACAGCATCAGTGAGGTAAGTGACTGTAGACGATTCGATTTTTGGAAAACTAAGACATTACCAAAAAAGATAGACTAGCTTATGGTTTGATCAGTGATATCACTGCACCAACAGAGCTTGCCTTTATAAAAAACACAGTTTTTTTTTCACATTATAGGTTCAAGTCTCTGCTCTCCAATAGACCCGCAGCAGAGAATACATGCATCGAAATCAGTCACGTCAAGTACAACATTTTTCAGGTTGGAAAGCTTTTGTCCTGTCCTGCGGTAAAACTGGACTTGTATATTGCTCAGACATACTATGTGCACTAAATATAGTGTTGTGTGTTGCAGTTGGTAATGCAGTACCTGTACTGTGGTGGCACTGAGTCACTGCACATCAGGAACACTGAAGTCATGGAGGTATTAGAGAACCGTTTCTTTTTCTGTCTATATCCCTTTACATATATTATTCATCTCCATCCCCTGCCTCTTGTCTGTCTCCTTTATTCAGTAGATTTTATAGGATGTGCCATAAGAGAGGATAGCTCTCTAGCTGGGATTTACAGCTAATGCTAGCCAAGCCTCTGAATCTTCTTTATTTGTCATTAGAATGAGTTATTTTTAGGCATCCTGAAAGTATAACCATAACCGGAATAGAGGGCAAAATGTACTTTACATAATTGTCTCCATCAGTCAGACTCAGTGGACATTTCCGAGCCATTGCTGTAATTGTTGCCTCACTGTTTATTCCACAAACCCGATATGAATCAATTTTACCATCCATTGCTTTACATAGGCCTATAACCTGATCATTAATTCGTCTCTCTGTCACTTTTGCAGCTCCTGTCTGCAGCCAAGTTCTTCCAGCTTGAGGCCCTCCAGCGACACTGTGAGATCATCTGCTCCAAGAACATCACCATAGAAACGTGTGTGGACATTTACAAACATGCCAAGGTGAGAATCTTTTACAGCCTTTTTACAACACTTTGTTTATAAGCTTACAATGTCAACTGACCCTGAGAAACCGACCAGTACATTACTGAAATGTGTAAAGGCCTTGAAGGACCTTCACATGATGAAATTTTGACTAGAAAGACAATTTTCTACTATATATAAATTCCGGAAAATACCTTTACAAAATGAAATGTGGTGATCTTTTTGGACAGTAGAGTTCAAAAGTATGAGGCTCTTTAGACTAAAATCAGAAAATTTTGAAATTAAAAATTCTGCCACACAGTTTGTAGGTCACTATTTAAATGGAAGGCAATTTGTTATATTGGCCATGTCACCTTGTATACATAAACTATCTGTTTCCCCCGAGGCTTATCTCTTCCAATGTCTTCAGAAAACACTTCCATAGATTCGATCTAACAGACAAACACAAACTTGTGGAGTCCATGCCAGCATAACCTTAAAATAAAAAGGGCACATAGCAAATAAGGACAAAGAATATATATATATATACCAAAGACATAGCGAATTTAAACAGGAAATGCTAAAGACATAAATAATAACAAATAAAATTGATGTAAAGATTTCTAAGACTTTTCATTCCTATTTTCATACCACCTACCCTACCCTTGGGTCATAAAGAGTGCTAGGGGTTTTTACCAGCTCTCATTGTTGAGGAAGAAAAGACCCTGGAAAGGTCAGCAGTCCATTGCAGAGTAGATACAAAGACACACACACACATTTACACCTAGGGAAAATTTTGTATACCCTGGACTGTGTACCGGAGGAAACTCATACAGACATGGGAAAAACATGTCAACTCTATACAGAAAGGACACTGGGCAGCCAGCAAGGAATCAAACCGAGGTCCTGGCAGAAAGGTGATAGCGCTACCCACTGTGCCACTACGGCAACACTTCACTGAGGTGATTGCTTAAATTGAAAGTTATTGTGTAAAATTGAAAACAAATACTAGACAGAAGCATTTTCACTAGTCAGACTTGCAGAACTAACTCTACCTCAACAACAAGTACACGTCATGCATTTGAAAAATGAAAACTCAAAAAGGCAAACATCTGTATTTAAAGACTTTTGACAGCTGGTATGTCCTAATTAGGCAATTAGGAAATGCCCATCATGCTATACTGTGTAACTATAACATTGTGTGTGTGTATGTGAGAGAGAGAGAGAGAGAGAGAATCAGTCTCTTTCACATCTTTTTCATTCTTGTTAATATGTTAAAAACTGTGACTACAACAAACGCAGTCGCTGTTCTCATGCTCTCATGTCTTCACAGTTCCTGGGGGCCTCAGAGCTGGCAACATTTATCGAAGGCTACTTTCTAAAGAACATGGTGCTCCTGATTGAGCTGGAGAACTTTAAGCAGCTCCTGTATGAGGTACCTGCTGAGAGCCCCAGCCCAGGCCCTGCCTACGACGTGCTCAATGATCTGGAACAAACCCTGGCCACTCGCATACACTCCATCCACCTCTCCTCTTCCAAGGGCTCCGTCGTCTGATCCCTGTTGTCTGGTCCAATGCAAGATTTCACCTGTTTTGGCCTGCTGTGCGACTTTGGATTCATTGCAGGCTCCTTTTTGGTGTCTTTGGCTGATTTTTAGGATGAATGTTTTTGAGCAGTTACGACTTATACTGATCTGTACCAGGAGGTTGCAGGTCTGTTTTTTAACTTCAGAGGCAAATGTGCCATCCCATGGGATACGTTATGTGTCATGCAAACACTTAACCAGCAGTCTGACATGTAATCGCTGGGCAAAAAGATGTCACCGTCAATGTGCTTAAGCTATTGTGGACACTGCAGACAGTTAAATAAGGGACGAACCATGGACTCGGGGTTTAGTCACTGCATTTCCCCCACATTCTCTTTCTTTGACCACTTGTCCAGCATCAGATAAGAAAAAATTTAGATAAAGTTTTTCCTTCATCATTCACATTCAACATAAACCACACATCAGTCAAAAATTCTTATGACAGATTTAAATGTGAAACTGTTGAACAAATCTGTTATGTCTAATTATAGTAGACCTTTTATATCAATGTGCCATTCACAAATGATATATACACTATTTATTTATGCTAGGACGTTTGAGTTTACATTTTTTGTAGCAGTAAATAAGGATTAGTCTGGAACAGTGGATTAGACAACAAATTAGTATCCAAACAGTGTAAAGAAAAAAAAAACATGGCAGAATCTTTGTACAGCAAGATTTTTTTCATTCGGCGTCTAGTCTTATTTAACGATAGACATGGTCTGTAGTTAGGAAGCAGTCTGTCATACTGCCCTTGCTAATTGTGCTCTCCTAGGTAACACATCGTCCTCGCTGTAGGAAGTCCTGTGCTCCATGTCCCGGTTCCTTTCTACCCAGTTTTGATGACCTATGAAACCACCACTGTGCTTAGTACACTGAAAACTGAGCAGCTCATCCTTGCCTTGAGGTTGTGTTAAAATCAATATTCTGTTTCAATAAACTGCATGGGCCCTTTGCAGCCTTTACATTTTGTAATAAAAAAAACATAAAGGGAATTAAAAAACAGTGCTATCGAACTCCATCAGTGTGACATTAAAGGATGACTCGAATTCCAAACTGTGGACGCAACGTGTGTGGGACTCTTTACTGTGCGAGAGTAAGAGACGACCGTTCAATGGACTGCGAACCGAAAAAAAAAAAAAAAAAACATTTACAGGAAGATGCCAACACACTAGTCAGGACCACTATGACTCTCTGAAGTGTACATACTGCGAATCCACGTCTGCACCTCTGCTTTAGTTCTACGTGATGCCAAGCTTAAGTGTTGCTGTTTTAATTGTGCAGTTCCGTCATTGCCAAAATGCATGTCTTGTGTTTTTGTTAATTTTTTTTTTTTTTACATTTTGTTTTATTTCCGTGTCCTTCAGTGTCAGTGTTAAAGCCGTCCTAGGACTGTAATACCAGCATGTATGTGCGTGTGTGTGTATGTATGTGTGTGTCCGTGTGTGTGTGTGTCTGTGTGTATGTGTGTGTTTTTACACACTGAACCCAAAGTAACTAATTTATAAGAAAAATAATAATAAGGCACTTCATCCAAAGAACATCTGAAGTTACTGCTAGCATCAGAAGAAATTTTAAGACGACGGTCTGTTTTGTCCATTTTAGTCTTTGTTTTAATTTGCACCTGTAATGGCAACCCAGTAATCCCAGTATATCATGTATTATATACATAGAGCACATAAAATATAGAGCGTTGGGTATGCAACATCCAAGAAAGGGTAACAGAGATAGATTTAATGGTATATCAAATGCTTTGTAATTAACATTTTATGTACATGACAGAGTGGAATGTTAAATTGGATGCGAAGGTTGGATAATCTTTCTGTTTCTGATGTGTAATAAGAGATTTAAGAGAGTTAAGAGTTTACTCATATGTAGCTAACAAAGGGATGATATTGTGATGCAAATAATTATAAACTGTGAAGATAATTTTATTTGAAATCATAGTAGCTTTATTTTCTTACAATATATGTCATATTGTTACACTCCTTTCAGCTGTTTTTGTTGTAGCTAAGACAATCGTATTTTTTTTTTTCCTCTCCAACATCCTCAATTTTCAGTCAAACGTCGAGTGTCAAGTTTTCTCATGTACATGTGTCAAAATGTATCACAACCGGTTCAACAAAACAAACCCATGGACATTGCAGTGAATTACAAAAGGACAAGGGGACATGTTCTAGGAGTCTCAGTTTTTACTTTTTTATATTTCTTGATGGCTTTTCGTTCTTTGCTCCTGCTACAACTGAAGTTGTGAAGCAATATCGCACATATACTCTTAAGAAAGACATGATCTTTGTCATTCTTGCATATGGTGGACGCTGAGAACGGTTGTCTTTCTAGGTCTTTGTTAATTGGTGGAATAGTCCTGTAGTTCAGTACTACACTAATTACATATTCACTGAGGACCAGTAAAAACTAGAAGCCATTGTGGGTGTTAGTGGATCCTTAAAACAAACTTCTTCAGACAAAATAACAACTCGCGCATTGTGTGTCTTGGCTTTGACTTTTATCTGCTTTGGCTGCTATTAAGACATGCTTACAGACAGCGCGGCTCCGCGCCGTGGTTTTCTTTGATGTCTCTATTACACAAAACTTGCATGCTTTGACTGAATCTGATTCCGAGGGATTTAGTTTGCTATCCTTATTTCACTTGATTGCAAAATTGTACATTGTACAAAGGATACATATATAGAAATATATCTATTAAAACTTAGTGTAAATATAAGGGATGTGGTTGACTTTATCATTGAAAAAAAAAAGAATGTCACTTCTGCTACAGTGCAATTGTTCAATGACATGCGTTTGTGTACAGCCAATAAAATGATCATAATTTAACCACTCTCTACACGGTCAGGGTTCTTTTAGATGATACAGAAAATCCAAGGGCAGATAACTCAACATGATGTACTTATACTATGTATTGTGGTAAGCTCTTCATCAACCAAGTGAAGAGATTGATCTGCTGTGTTTGCACACAGAGTAATTTAACATTTAATTTCTACATTTAACCCATCTGTGCAGTGAAACACACACTAGTGAATATATACACTAGGAGGCAGTCAACACATTTGCCTGGAGCTGGGGAGCAGCCCCTATCCATGGTGCCCAGGAAGCAGTTGTGTTAGGTGCCTTGTTCAAGGGCACTTTAATTGTAGCTTTTTAATACGGGAGATTGAAAAAGCAATATTTAGAAGACTGGTTCACAAGACCGGTTTCCTAAGCTTGAGCCGTGGCTGCCCTGTGTAAGCCTCTAAGCCTAAAAAAAGTACCATAACATAGTACTAACACTGAACATTTAATAAAATAATTTAGTTTAATAGACAAAGAAATGCAGCCACCCTCAACCAAATACTATTATTTAAATACACAAAATATAAGTTTCTGTAAATTTAACCAACTGTATGGGTGCTCACATATGACATTAAAGGTTCCAATTATTAATTGTAGGGTATATATTGGCCATATAGGGTTATATGGTTATATAGCAATTTGAGGAGCACTCACTTCATAAAATAAGGACAATAACTGACCTAGCAATGAATGTCACCAATAAAAATTGGCAGGGCAATCTAATATCTGCCACAGGGATAACATAACCTAACTTGACCCATAATGTTACCACTACAGTGGCAAAAAGAAGCTTAAAAAGAAAGAGAATAAAATGTAATCTTAATCTTGTTATTTATATATAAAGTGCTATGGGCTTGTATGAATAAAAGCTCCAATTCCTGGACTCTCCATTCTAAAATCACTTTCACTTCCATCATCTCTACCAGCTAATCACAGCAACTCACATCTGTTTATGATTTTCACCCTATTGCGTTGTGTGTGTATGTGTGTGTGTGTGTGTGTGTTTAATTTGGCCTTGATTGCCTTTTGGGCTGTTATGCACTTTGTCATTTTTTTTAATAATCCCCCTAGTTATTTTGAACCTACACATCGCCATTAGTCTGGTCCAAGCCTAATATAAGACAGCCATTAGACAGCAAGTTTGAATTCTCTATAGTAGCTCAAGGTTTGCTTGGTCCACAACAATGGATCTTCACTCCACACTTGAATCTCCAGAAAAGAAACTGACACATCAGATCAGACCTCTTCAGCTCCATCAGTCGTAGGACTCGCTTGACAATTTTCTGAGCCAGGGCAGATACAGATCCAATGTCTTGCCAGAGCCTAATTCTCCTGTAATCTCTCCATCCCCTCTTTTACTATCCCTCCCTGATAAGTATGACAGGTCTTATGTCTTGCACTGATTTTTTTTCTGTGACACCCTAGCTCAGATTCCTTTCAGATTTGGTTCCTTTTAAACCCTCATTTATTCTATAAATGCATCCGAGTGGCTGAACACAGTTAGAAAAGAGTTGTGGTGCTAAAATATATTTCCCTTTTCCATTCTGTATGTGATTGTTTTTGATTGACAACAAAATGTGACTTGTTATTTTCCGATTCCAGGAGCTAATCCTGTGATCCTGAATTTCACAGCCTGGCCACAACTACTGAATAAAATAAGCTGGTCCTTTTTAATCTCTCTTGAGTAAACTGTTGGAGGTATCAATCAATTTGGAAAAAAAATCTCTTTATAAAATAAATAAAATTTATAAAATAAATAAAATATTCTTTTCATCTCAGCCCACCCCTGCACCAAAAAGACCCACAATTCTATTTGTTGAAGAAAAAAAAAAAACAGACCATGGGTCATGATCTGACATTTACACCCGAGTGAGCCAAATGCATTTAAGGGGAATTTGGAAATGAAGATCAAGAAAAGGAGGAGGAGGAGTCTACTGCACTCAGAAAAAAATTCCATGTCTACAATTTGCCATGTCATGACAACTTACAACACACACACATAATGAATAGCATTCAGAAAGTTCTGTCACCTGCTTTGAGAATGTTAAACCAGTGGTGAAATTCCAACACTGTGTGAACTTCTGAGAACATTTGGTCAGGTAAAGTCAATTTCTCAGATAACTGGACTGTGGAATGACTCTGCAGTAAAGCTGTAAATAATGACTGCAGCAGGAGCAATTAGGTTACTTCAGGGCAATACACAAATTCTCAGAGAAGCATACCAAGGCCGACTGCCTGGGTTTTCTGTGCCTTTTCACATTGACACCGTTACATAATGGCACAAAAGAAGGAGTGTATTAAGCAATAATAGACAGTATTGATGAACAAGATTTAAGATTTTTTTAAGCAGTCAACTTAATAGTATAGTATCTAAACCTTAAAACAATTAGCCTAATATTTCATTAATTTGGTTATCTTTATAAAATAAATCTATTTTGAGGTTAATGGTTTGGGGGTGTTTACAACTCTTAATGAAATGTCTAGAATTGGTGAAACTGCCAGTTTTTTTATTTATTTTTTATTAATGACAGCAGTTTATCTTAGAGATTGTTGCAAATTGTTGCAAACTACTGCAACTAGTCAGTAACAATTTCAAACCAAACTCTCCAATGACATTTAACATTTGACATTTGTAGCAGCCGTGTGCTCGTGGTTAATGAACCAGCCTTGTGACCAGAAGGTCGCTGGTTAAATTCCTGCAACCGCCAAGACACAACTGAAGTGCCCTTGAGCAAGGCACCTAACCCCCAACTGCTCTCTGTACATGTGCAACCACAGAGGTTTATTTTCTGGGTAAAATGGAGTACAAAAGCGCAAAGAAGTTCCAATTACCAAAACATTGTCAGAATAGTAAATATTGGTTTCACTACATTTGACTACGACATTCAATACTCTACAGTTTGTGATTTTTTAAGTGTAAAATGCTACTATACTGTTGGCAGGTCATGGGTAGAGCATCTAAGGCTAAGACTACTACTAGACCATGACTAAAAAAAATATCTGAATAAGTAAAAAGCTTGATAGAGATTTTCATATGTAACTTGTGTTACAGATACTCCACTGACATGTCCAAATTTAAGAATGCTTTTCAGTATATTGTGAATAGGGCAAATATCTGAGCGAGTTATTTATTTTTGAAAGGTTTCTCCGCTCCACAAAACTTGGCATGCAATACATACTGTCAACAGAGCAGTCTTTAGGCAGCGGGTGGCAATACATGGTCCAGAGTGCCGGGGTGAAGGGGTGAAGCGGTGAAGAAGGACATCTGCCAGCCTGAGCCGCAGGTTACAGCTGGAGCACACAATATGATTTGGGCAACAAGACTCCAAGGGCTGCTGTTTGTGTAGGCGGAGAGGAATGAGACGGTTGGAAGAAATGCCAGACTGGGTCAGAGCATGCTGCATCGAAGATCTGTGACGTTTGAGGCGGTCTAAAGTCCTTGTCAGCTGCAGCTGAGCCCACCGAACTCTAGCCAACTCTCTCTGCTGTTGCAGGCCAAGAATCCTCAGCCTCCGGTGTAACTGAACACTCTCATGTCGTAGAGAATTGGCCACCCAGCGTTCTGCGGTGCAGAGAAAATCAAGTTTACTATGCTGATTAAGGGCACACTGACAGAACACTGACCTAATTTATTACAGTGAAAAGGTTCAATCCAAAATACTAAGATGTTGTCCAGTGTCTCCTTGGGGGTTTGTCTTTCAGGAGGACCACTTAAGGAAATGAAAAACTGACACACTTATTCTATAAATTTTAAAGTACCCTTTTCCTTTACCTGTACATAAGAAGGTAACTGTTTTTGTGTGTGTGTGTGTATATATATATATATATATATATATATATAATGCTCACCTGTCAGAGACATTTGTAGACGTACTGGCATTCCGTACGCATGGAATGCCAGCTTAACAAACCAGGTTACAGCTGAAGCACACAATATGAAACCCTATACCATATGGAGCCAATACCAGCCTATGTATTTTGTATCAGCTAAATGAAAAAAAGCTCTCTTTAAGGTGAAATATTTCTGTTTTCCAATTAAACATTACACTGCATTTGTGTTTAGCCTATGCTTAGAACCAGTAAATGGTTATTCTATGACGTATCTTTATTTACTGTCTACATTAGACCTCTCATTGTTGTCTTACTGATGCACATATAAACTCCCACTACTGATTGGGAACAGCGTTCCAAACGAGCAGTTAAAAAGCCATAATATTTTATGGTTAAGAGAAATCTGTACTATTAATCAATTCTAAAGACTGCATTGTGAAAGTACCTTTCTCATTATGTCTCCTAGTTCCCGTAGCCAGAACTGTAGAGCCAGACATGCTCGCCCTGCTTGGTCAAGATGATCCACGATAAATGTCTGCAAAATGAAGTTTGTTTGTCATCAAAATGATTGCAATTACCATCTAGTGTCCAGCATTATATCACTTGCAAATAACACCAGAAAGCATCACTGTGTATATAGGGGAAATCCATTTATTCTATTTTAGGTTTTTAAATGCAGGCTGCATTTAGGTTAGGTATCTTGATCAATTATGCATGAGATTTAGCTAAATGACATTTAGAGATAATTGTTTTAAGGCAAGTCTTCAGTCATTTCTGGCAGGGATCAAATCACTTCAACGTTTCAGGTTAATGTTGAACAAATGTTACTGTAATTTAATGCAATAAACGTTCGCTTTCTATTACTTACCTTCAAATCCAAAGATAACACTAAAATGTCATATTACAAAAACCACTATCAAAAACATATATATTACACAATAATATTCAGTGCTAGGAGTCTTGTTGTAAATGCACCAGCTTGAAGTTTTGTACTTTCTCTTCTTTACTTCACAAAAGAGGTCTGCAGTGTTTCATGAGTGTTCACAGAGGAGTGGGAGTCACCACCACACCATGAATCTCTACTGGACTAGAAAGCGTAACCTCTGACAACCAGTAACTAGGGAGCAATGGGTGGTTTGGAATCCACAACTGGAACTGGCGTGAAGAAATAAATAAATAAAGAAAGAAAGAAAGAGAAAGAGAGAGAGAGAGAGAGAGAGAGAGAGAGAGAGAGAGAGAGAGAGAGAGAGAGAGAGATTTGGCACTGTACTCTTCAGCCATCCATTATGCTCC
>JAOVVF010000014.1:10799023-10817490 GCA_028565595.1 Duopalatinus emarginatus | reverse complement strand
GAACCTTCACACTCTGCTCTTACTGGTGCAATGTGCAATTAATGAAGATCAGCCACCAGGCTGGTCCAATTTAGCCATGAAACCTCCCACACTAAAATGATAGGTGTTTCAGTTTCATTGTCCAACCCCTGTAAGTCCATACAGAAAGGACCCTGGTCCTATGGCCAGGGAATCAAACCCAGGCTCTTGTTGCTTTGAGGCAACAGTAATACTTACAGTAGTAGTAATAACAGTAATGCACAACTATGATAGATTAATTAACGAACTATTGATCCAAAAAAAAAAAGAATGAAGAATCTGATAAAACAGAATCTATATTTTCCCCAGGGCCTAATTAAACCATACCCCAAAGGAAGGAAATTTGTATCACTATTTTCATGTAGTTTATTTCTAGTATTGTGGAATTTTAAAACACTCTTGAATTATGTGTTTGAAGCAACTTTATATTGCTTTATATACTTTATATACAGTCATTACCCAAGACAGGGCTTGTAAATGCCGTAAATCCATTATTCAGGTAGCTTGAGAACGCTACTCTACAGGAAATTGCATATTCTTATTCTAGGACTACTATTACCACCACAAAGCTGATTATTTTCCAGTTGCAATGCTTTTCATTGTGTGTTTTTGTTTATTTCTTTTACAATTATTATTTTAATAATGGCAAGTAATACTTTATCTTTTTTTCCCTTTCTCTCTTGAGGTTAATTACACAACCAACTGCAGCTTGTCACATTACCAAGAATCTGCAAAGCCCTCCATCATGGGCATGTTTGTGTATAATTTGGAAATGGTACCAGAATGTGGGTGCGGTAGAGGATTGCCGGGGGACATATTTTCATGTCTTTGTTGGGGACCAAAAATCCCCACTAGGATATTAATAGACATGAATATATGTAGGTTTAGGCATAGCATAAATTAGTTTTATTAAATAATTATGCCAATGGAAGAATAGCAAGTCAAACCTGTGTGTGTGTGTGCATGTGTGTGTGTGTGTGTGTGTGTGTGTGTGTGTGTGTGTGTGTGTGAGAGACTCCATTTGAGGCTCATGTTCCTTCAATACTATCCACCCACATTTGCCAGCTGCAAAGCTCCTGTTACAATTTGTGTACAAAGCAGGAAGCAGGGATGCTTTACTTACGTTACTTAATCTTTTAGAAGCATCTGAAGAAAACGAAACCTGTGCCACACTACTAACACCCTCCAATGACGAGCTGAAACACTGTTGTCTTCTTTTGTTGGTGAACTATTCCAAGCACATATCAAGCTCTTATTGCATAACTAAGCAGCGCTATCAGTAAATCAGATTCCCAGAGAACGGTGTAAGCCGGGGGAGTAGTGATAAATATTGTTATTTCACATAGCCAGAAGCCAGTGAACGGCCATCAATGTTTCATGACCCAGAGTTGTTCTGAACTTTCTTTCTTCCTTTCTAACTGTTGAAACTTGCTGTAGATTAAAGCTCAAAGCCAGCCTTGCATGGTTAATGCTGCATCGTGAGGTGTGGGAGTTGCTCAGACAGCAAGTATCGAATAAGGATTGAGTGGGACCACTGAATGCAGTAAATACTAATGCACATGTGTACCTGTGGAACTCTGGGATATGCATTTGTTACAGTAGACAGCTTGCTTTTGTGATTATAGAAAGAAGTGGCGAGAGGACAAAAGTGTCCACAGAGGTGAAATAAGACCAGAAAAGCTTTCTGAGCTCTTTGAAATGTCACTGTAAATCTGACATCATATGTCTCCATCATCCGGATACTGAAAAACACATCACTGGACCATTATAACTTTTCTCAGCGGCAACAATCTTCAGTGTTTTTCATTTTTATGTACAGCATTTCTGTTGTGATGAGTTACCAAACATTTTAGCTAGCAGAATATAACATGTTTAAGCGTTTAGATCACCAAGCAATAATGGATGGATTTATGGATTCTGTCAGCTGCTCCTGTTAGGGGTTGACCCAGTGGATCATCCATCTGTATGTTTGATCTGAAACAGGATTTAGATGGGATGCCCTTCCTGACCATTTTATCCAGGCTTGGGACTGGCATTAAGCGTGCCCTTTAATGATGTGTGGGTGAGTGGCTTTTAATACCCATATCCATCCGATCCATTATAAGAGCAAATCCATACCACCTAACCCACAAAAATGTGCATTACACAATGAAACGGACCCAACCTGCAAACCTGTGAAACGCTAACTTTAATATGTATATCTGACATACCTATTTGTCTACAATGCTGACCTGTTAATGTTGTTGTAGGTTATGGTTTGGCCTGTGCATCACTCGTGCTCTGGCCTGTGGTTGGTGCCCAATGTGAGGTTCAAGGCCACAACCCTGTGATGTCACCAAGAAGGCATGTCACCAAGCTGTAATACAGTGAGTTGAAAAAAAAAACTAAGGCAAGAACAGATAAAGTTAAGAAAGAAGAACCAAGCAAAGGGGCCCTCATCTGCTTGGTGCATGAATTGCCACAGGTCTAGGCAGAAATGTATAGGAAGGTTACTGGAGTTGATATAGAGTTTGGAATGGAAAAATAATATGAGATTTGTTTGATTGATGGTGTTGATATGCAATGTTCTGATGGGAATTTCATCATACTGGATTTATTTCTAGTAAAATTTTGTAAATGTTTTGTAGCCCTAACTATACAATAAAAAAGTTATACTTACGTAGACTTCCTTAAGTTATTGTAACATTGATTTCTTTCATATTCATGTGTGCATCTTGATTAGTGCCCAACAGCTGTAAAAGCTGATCTATTTACTGACACCCACAGAAGTCCATAAAAGGAAAGGCTTACAGAGCTTAAATCAACAAAATGGCAGCTAAATGGTGAAAAGGAAATGCCTCCTAAGGGTGGAATAATGCAGCTCAGCCACTGCAGCATGTCAGCTACTACAAACACACACTAAATCTTCCTCGTGTTATATGGTTCCATTTCTTTTGTCCTAATTGGATGGCTAGGATTTGTCCTAATATACGTGTTTCTTTGGGATTGTTTTCTTTCAAGTCATTAAAATAAAATGAGTTTTGCAAAATTTTCATTATTACAATTTGTGCATATAAAACAGCAGTAACTGGCTGCAATTATATGATTTTAGTATATGACTTATGAAGATGATCAACTGAGGTTCACATTAGTGAGTCTCTCTCTATACATTTACATTTACATTAAAGGCATTTAGCAGACACTCTTTTCAGAGCAGCTTATAAAGTGCTTAGTCATATCCAAATATCCAAAGCTAGTATTATAAACTGAGTATTCCTAAACTATACCAAACTGGTGGAGACAGTACTGTTGCAATACAGTAACTATTGCAAGTGCAAAGATAGTGCTGAATTGAGTTTGTGCTCAGTTAAGTGCTCTAAAAAGAGGCGTGTCTTCAGTCTGCATTTATAGACAGCTAGTGATTCTGCTGCATGGGTGTCACCACCATTCAATCTGAGAGGGACGTGTCCCCTTCACATTTTATAATTCTTTATTTGGACCCCCCCCACATTTAACATAAAACATTAGTTGACCCAGCTCTGTTTCTGTTGCTTCGCGAAAGAATCCATTTCACTTTATCGATAGGAGAAAACACATACAACTGAAGTCCACTCCGGGTTTTCCGCATGTGAGTGAAGTGAATCTTCAGTACAGAGACAGTAAAGGTGCATGCCAGAGGTCTGCACTGGGACCAAAGCGGGAACAGGCGGTTTGTACTTAGCTGCGGGTGGGAATAGGCGACTAAAACAAACACTGCAGGATTATAGACTATAGCCTAAAGGTAATTCCAAATAAATAAAATACAGAGAATGAGAATAGGATATGCAACTACCTTTATTTCATTTAAAAACTACATGAAAATAACGAGATAGGAACGCTATTCCCGACAAGTGCGTCAAAAGCTGCAGGCCAGGAAAACTCTCTTCATTAATATCCTATATTAGGTTTAATGTTTTAATGCTTTAACCCTTTAACGCTTTACATTTACTGTAAGGAAGAGCAGGTTGTTCTTGGTTGATGATCAGTTGTTTGCAATATTTGCTCCCAGACACAATGGACATAAGGAAATTCTTTACAAAGAAGTGGAAAGTAAGTCAGTGGAAATGTTAGGGATCTATCAGCTAGCTTAATGATAGCTATCATTTAAATCTGTTGAAAATACACCAAAATGCAAGAAAAGGCATCTAATTAATTAAAAATTTTGTGGGGGAGGACCCCCCCCCATCTCATCCATGTGTCCCCCCACAGTAAAAATGCTTCCAAAGCCGATGTTCTGCTGTACGGACGCTCAAGGGGAGTTAACATTAGTGCCAAGACAGAGAAAAGTCTGGATGCATGCCTCTCACACATCCTGGATGATGGTCGAGCCGTATTTGAGACATAAAGGGCTCTGGGCAGACATCTGCCTTTGACCATTGCCATCAGGTAGGAAGGAGCTGGACTGTTTTTTTGGCTCTGTAGGTAAATGTACACAAACAAGAGCTTTTCCAGTAAATGACTAGACTAACAAACTGAATGCATTGCACATGCATTTCTGCACCTGTGAACAATTTACAAGTAGATTTGTTAGTATCAAGATTATGTGAAATCAAGAGAAATGTGGCTTATTGTGACAGAGCAGTAATCAGAAATAAGAATAAGGTAAGTGTCTATGGAATTTAGCAGAAAATCTGGGGTCATCTGGGGAAATTCTGGGAGCTTGACAGTCAGACTATCTATGAGATCATAGTAAAGTAGGGAACCGGTTTTGTGACAGGAAGGTTGCTGGTTTCATCCCCTATACGGACATGACTGAAGTTCCCACAGAGCAAGGTTAACCTCACAACTGCTCTCTGGGCACTGTAGATAGAAGCTGTCCCCCAGTCATGGCAAGTGTGTTATTGTGTGCTTTCTCAAATTTCTCTGTTTGGAAGCACAATAGGCCAGTCACTTCACTAAATAACAATAAATAACATAAAATGGTTTGAAGGCTGAAAAAATAAAAGCCCTTAAATGGTCTAGCTATCTGTGCTCTCATCTTATTACTGTTACATGTAATAACCTCATTTTGCTGAAAGCATATTAATGTATATTTAGATTGTTATTTTCGAGATGTACACACACACAGAGAAACTTTTATCCTACCCCTCACC
Organism: Duopalatinus emarginatus; assembly: GCA_028565595.1. Taxonomy (NCBI): domain Eukaryota; kingdom Metazoa; phylum Chordata; class Actinopteri; order Siluriformes; family Pimelodidae; genus Duopalatinus; species Duopalatinus emarginatus. The sequence continues at coordinate 10,812,361 of JAOVVF010000014.1, read as the reverse complement.
CTGTCTGCACTTCCTGCAGCCTTGAACAGGGCTCAATAGACTTGATTGAGCTCCTAGCTGGGATCTGGACCAGCTCTGATCCCTGATGTATGACCTCTCCTTCTTCCAGGTGGGTTCCTCCCTCCCCGTCCTCTTCCTCTACTCCTCTTTCCCTTCTCCATTGATCAATGGTTCATCAGAAGGGCTGGACTTTGCCAAGGCCAAGCCAACAGGGAGATGACACCAATCAGCTTCCTATTCAGAGCAGGAAAAAGACGAGGCACTTGTTAAAGGCCATGTAGAAAGGAAAGTGGGCTTTTTAATGAGAATCACGTTCTCTGCAGCTGCCTGACTGAATGGGGAGCTTTCAGGCTGCCTACAAAGCAAGAATTATACCCAACACAGGAGTACTACAGCTGCTTAAACTTTTTACCCCAAAGACTATATGATGGAGTGTAGGGTGGTTTAGCTTGTCGATTTCTAGTCAACAATTTCACCTTGATAAATAACATATTTGGTAAGGGGAAATGTGGCTTAAATATAAGGGCCGGCGAACTAAATAATACCAGGACTGTTATAGGGCAGAAAATATCTTTAGTATTAGAAATAAAGGTACCTAACTATACCTTACTTGTCAGTTAGACATCCTATATGTCCTTTTTAGGGTTTGTCTTTTGTTCCTTGAGAAAGTGAATGTATTTTACACTGAAACATAGTTAAGGTACTAAGATTCCAGGATTCCAGGTTGTGTGAACAGGAGATTTAGTCTCTGTTCACACCTGGCATTAACATGCATCTTGCGAGATCTTATCACAAGTGGACAGATCTAAATACACCAGTTCACGCCTGGCATTACAATACATCTCCACGAGTCTTGAGTGACAACTTGTGATCAGATCTTACTTCCCCACTCTATATGCAAATCTATGCCAGTCGGAAAGTTTTATATTCGTTTGCATATTTACCCAATCATTCACAACGAAGGGCAATATATCTTACCAGTCCATGGTATTGCCATGTTTTTGGAAGGTGGAAGAAAACCAGAAGAAACCCATTCGTCCTGCCCATTTGGAGATCAGTTCTCAGTGCAGCGTCAACAAAGTCTGGTCTGTAGGCTGTGTGTTAGGTAGAGCTTAATTCACTGGACATAGATGTTTCTCACTCATACTCTCACTGGACTGATACAAGTCAGACCCATGCAAGAAGTTTGATGACGTGATTCATCTAGGACAGGAGGAAAATCTGTAATCAATCCTCTGCCTCTGTCGTCATGGTAACATGAAGACACTGCTTGACAGATGTTATATCTGCTCACCAGAGTAGACGTTCATTGCTTTGGTATGTACAGAGCCAAGTGGAGATTCAGGATGTGTGAGATGTTTACATTGTACAAGTTGCAAATACCAATCAGTCCATATGTAGTTAGAAATGACTGACTGCATCACTCACAGTCGTGCATATGTCTATGAATAATAATGATTATAATCCTGTATTGACACTAATACGACATAAAAATGTGTAAAATGGACAGAGACAGAAGAAAGAAAGTCAGAGCCACAGGGACAAAGAGGTTGAGAGAAAGACAGTGACGGGCTAAAGTGCCACTTTGATGGGAATGTAAAAAGACAAAGTGTTAACTGGAATTAGAAAGAACTTTACCGAAATTAATCGGCACTACTTTGTTTCCTACGGGGTTCTGAATTTGGTACTGAAACTGCTTTTGAAAACAGTGACGCAAGCCATCAGTCCTTCTCACCTCATACACATTAGATAAGACACAAAAGCAGCACACACATGCACACACAGTCTTAGTCTTAATATAGTCTTATTTAACCACGAATGCACATTTAATTAAGAAGGCCTGCTTATGTGAACACCAGGAGAGTCTGAAATGACTTTGACATTTGAATGACATCCATTTCCCAGCATTTAATTGGAACAGTCCCTGGAATAAGCAGAGGACTGACACACTCTGCTAGTTCTGTCACAGTAGAGCTAAAGATCATCAAGAACGAAAAATATTCTCCAGTAAATATTACTTCTGCTTGCAGGAAATTAGAGACAGGACATGCTATGTTGGCTGTTTCCTGGGATCAGTATTACATTTTAAAAATGTTATGTAATTATTTGGTCTGGTGTTAAATACTGTCATTCTGTGTCATATCTGTTTTGTATTAGCATTTTTTACATGCAACCTGGATATAGTTGCATATATATGCTGTTGTTAGCAAGGCGCACTGATATGTTAGTGAACCTGAAGGCTAAAGACACCGCAGAGTTCCCTTTGTTATTCTATGAGGCCAAAGACTGTCCATGATCGATCGTATTAAGGATGATGAGATGCTCCAGCTAAACTAATTCTTTGAGCCATAGTGGTGACAGTTTTAATAAAGGAAATTAAGACAACACTTTCCAGTGGAGTCCCTTAATGTCATTGCATTATGTTATTAGGCAGTTGGAGTTGAAATTCAGATCTGTCGTCGATATATATTAATAAAATATATGTCTGTAAAAAGCAGAGGATTGTCAGCCTTGAAATGTGGATCAGTTCACATGAGGTTTATCAACAACTGTTTATAATGTAGTGAAAGTGAGTACTCTTCTGACCACTATGCAGTGGAATTCACCTCCGCATTTAACCCTATGTGCAGTGAAAAAATAAAAAGTAAACTTATTTGCCTTACTGTGTGCACACAGAAGGAATGTGACCTCTGCATTTAACCCATCCGTGCCATGAAACACACACACCAGTGAACACTAGGGGGCAGTGAACACACTTGCCCGGAGCGGGGGCAGCCCCAAACCACGGCACCCTGGGAGCAGTTAGGGGAGTTAAGTGCCTTGCTCAAGGGCACCTCAGTAGGTCTTGCCCTGGGTGGGGATCGAACCTTCCGGTCACGGCCTAGTGAATACTAGGGGGCAGTGAGCACACATGTCCAGAGCACTGGGCAGCCCCTTTATCCGCAGCACCTGGGGAGCAGTTGGTTGCTAGACGCCTTGCTCCTGGGCACTTCAGTCAAGTCTTGTAGGTTGTGAAGCTCGAATCTGGGAGCGTCTGTTAGCAAGGCGGGTTCTTAACAAGTCTACAGCTGCCCTCAATAATATAGTACTGTACACATCAACTTGTATTACAGATATGTTCATATCTATTCATATATATCGAACTGTAACCTACTATAACTATCTGAGAGAGAAATTATTACGTAAATTATTATTATTCTTATTATTAGTTGCTGCAATAGTAGTATTAATGGATGTTGCCAGTTTGATTGTGTGCTGTTCTTGTTTCTCTATACTGGTGTACCAGCTGGTATGTGTGGGTAAGAAAACTGGCTGATCCTGAATGGGTGAGAACAGTTGGAGTTGCAGTGCAATGTACTGTAATGCTGTCATAAATTTCCTCTCGAATAATGTCAAACATAGAGCCATTGCTGCTGCAGCATGTATGTCATGTACAAGATCTCAATAGGAATGAAAACTAGAGCACTGTTTGACTAATTCTTTCACAACTGTTGAGGTCTATTAAATATATCCGACCTGTTTCTACCAGTTTCCTTGTTTGGACCTGAGGTGATGCCCCTAAGTTGGATATAACATTTCCACTGCCATGTCAATATAAGGATATAAGGATGAAATTAATATGATGAGTGTAACATACTGTACAGGGTAGTCAGTCAGTTAGTTTCCTACTGAGACAATTGTACTTGGCTAGTCAGTAATATTTCCTACTCTTCAAGCCAGGAGTAAAGAGCTGCAGAGATACAGCTCAGATAGGAAAAGCTGTTTACACTATAGCAGGGAGATTCCAGTAAGCTGAGCTTTAAGGAGGAATGCCAAGCTGTATGAAATGTAATTTGGAGTTTGCTAAAACGCTTGTTGGAGACCTATAAAACCTGAATAAAGTTGCTGTGGTCTGAAAAGCAAAAAATTTAATTCGGTGGAACATATCAGCCTGAGAACACTGATCCACACAGTGAGGCATGGTGGTGGTGGCATCACATTAAGTGACTTTTAGAGGGAGTCATCTAGGCTTAGTCATGAGTATGCCATATTCTTTCCAATTTCAATCATGATTTCAGTTCACCCACACAGCTTTTCCATCTAAGCAAAACAGAAGACAATATATGGATGTCCAGACTGTTGTAATATATTGTATTGGGTTTTGTGTAATGCAAACAAATACAAAACATTCAGAATACCAAAGCATGACTTGCATGTTTTGACATCAACACAATGGCTGTCTGTTTCACTTCAGTTTTATCATAGCACTCGTTCACTGGGAAAGCTTTTAATAGAGCCTTCATCACAGACAGGATACACTCAATATCAGATTTTAAGATAATCAAGTTCTGGCTTACTGAACATTTCAAGGATGAAGTACAAATAAAGCTTGTGTTATGTTTCAACATTTGGAATATTGCTAAATAAAATTTGACAGGTAATTATTATAAATAATTTAATAGTAGGTGAAAGTGTACTCAGTTAGCTTCGCATATAAAATATTATTTTTATATACTAGTATATTTATTATACTGTATAGTATATATATATATATTTTGTCTTTTTTTGTGTGTCTTAAAATGAATACCCGTTTTCTCTCTCCTACACGGTTTATTTATACTGTTTATCTATTTACATTCACTGTTCAACATTATTATTATTCTATATAAAAACCCTTATCGGTTCCCTAGAGGAACTGACCAAAGCCAGTCTTTCTGAGACTGTATTGCTGTAGATAGCAAGTCAGTGCAAGGTTCTGTGTAGCTTAAGGAGTATAGGAGTATTGCCTCATGCCTTCTTTCCAACACACATGCACACACACACACACACACACACACACACACACACATACACACGCAGACAGAGAGAAAGAGAGAGAGAGAGAGAGAGAGAGAGAGAGAGAGACTAGACATGGACTAGACACAGACTACACATTGCAGGTTGTATTTGCCCTATGTCAAAAAATAGATCAAACTGACTAAGCTGATACTCCACAATCGACATCATAAAAAGGATTAGCTAGCTTTCAAAAAATAAAGTTGATATTATCTTTCATTTAATCATCCATAATTTCAGAAACATGAAATGTATTTTTACGTAAATAAAATGCCACTAAATAGAAAAATACATTTCCGAGCCCACTGTAATCCATTTTAATTATTTCCACCTCTGCCTGAGTCCTACTTAGAATATATAATTCATAAACCTAGCCAGGATCCTACACCACCCACCCGGTCAAAATCTGACTTAATTCACAACCATGTTTATGAGTCAGACCTGCTGCTTAAATACTTACAAATTTAACTGTAGCCCAGTGACACCAGACCAGAATATGAAATGAAGCCAAATAATCACACAAATATAGTGGTCATATATAAATGTATGTTTTTTTAACCATCAACAGATGAACTGCATAAATGCAGTGCTCATGCACTTTCCTCTTGCATGACATGAAACCCTTCTTAACATTTTTATAACCAGTGTTGCCATTACAACAATAGTGAAAATGAACTTTATTAATACTGATCACTTGTAGTGATGGTGATTTGTCATAGGAAAAAAATTGAACAATAATGATTAGTGATTGGCTGATGGAAACAATGCAAGTTACAATTTAGGATTATTAGGATTTATGCACTAATGACGAGTTAGGCAGCTCTCTCTCTCTCTCTCTCTCTCTCTCTCTCTCTCTCTCTCAACGCAATCAGCAGCTATGATGTGAGATGGAGAGCTTTGGTGAGTGCAGGACGGTCAGTAAAGTAGGGAGTCTTATTTATATAATTACACATGCATAAGTGTACTTCTTATAGTATCTTATCACAATTTAAATGATTTTCAACACGGTTTAATATTTGGAGCTTGTGAGATGAAGTCATAGCATTTCAGAGGTTTTCATGTGCGGCCATATCAAAAATGTACGGTGACTACAAGAATTCCAGCAAAACCTAACACATTACACCTATGGGACCTACAGGAGATTTTATGTTGTCCCATTCTAAACCCATAGGCATTAATATGAAGTTGCTCCTCCCTTTGCAGCCATAACAACTTTCACCCTTCTGGGCGTTTTTTCTACAAGATTTTGGAGTGAGTCTGTGGGAATTTTTACTCATGCATTATGACCTTCTGTCTTTTAACAATATGTTTTTTTTATGTACAGTATAACAAACTGAGATAACAATAAATATGTTCATTTAATTGTTTAATATAGAGTTTATATAGGTGGCTCATAGCTGCAGGGTCCCTGGTTCAATCCAAAGCACATGCACTATGCATGTTCTTGCTATGTTCCCATGGGTTTCCCCTGGGTTCTCAGGTTTTCCCCACCTCTTAAAAACATATCAGTATCATATCAGTGTGTGTAAATGCATGGAACTGTATCCCATCCAGCATGTATTCCCACATCACATCTAGTATTTCTGAGACAGGATATAGATCCACCACAATCATGAGCAGGAAAAAAAAGATACTGAAGATAAATGAATGAATGAAAACTCGTGCTAATTTCTGATGTAATATGAAAGAAAGACAGTGAACTATTTGTCTACTGTGTTTGCACACAGAGGAATGTGACCTCCGCATTTAACCCATCCGTGCAGTGAAACACACACACACACACACACACCAGTGAACACTAGTGGGCAGTGAACACACTTGCCCGGAGCACGGGGTGGGGGGTGGGGGGGAACCCCAAACCACGGAATATGATTACTTAGCTCTACTATCTATTAATACTCATAAATCAACAGCTATTGACCTGTCTCCATCTATCATTTATGTCTCATTCTAGAGTGGAGCTATGAAAGCGCATTTGTGACAGCTCTTGTCCCATCAAGCAAGAGAGAAGGTGCATACTAAGATATAAGGATATTGGGGGGGGGGGGGCGGCAGAGAGGCAGAGAGAGAGAGAGAGAGAGAGAGAGAGAGAGAGAGAGAGAGCTGTGAGTTCATGAGCGATAAACAGAGATAGTTGAGTGGGAAAAGAGAAAAGAGAGGAAGAGATTGTGATGTAGTATGAGAGAGAAGTGGTCTTCAATCTCACACTCACACGCTGCTGTATGATAATGAAGGTATGGCAGATAATCTGTCTGATGTATCTTCAGTTCATCAGCAGGAAACCCTCTGGGTAATTGCCTTTTCCCTGGGCTACCTGTACCATGGCGACAGCTCTCTCTCTCCTCATCTCCTCATATCACACGTGTACACACACCTGCCTGCAGACATGATGCATTTGTACCATATTATGTGCTTCAGCACCTATATTAGTTATCATAAAGGAAGTGCAAGAGTTACACTGTGCAGCATGGGTGTATGGAGTTATTCTTGTGACAGTCAGCTGGCTATAAGAGGTGTGATTGTAAAAAGAGGTGATGTTACAATATGAATACATTATCATGTGGTAAATAAAATAAATGCTCAGTGTCAGTTACTTAATAACCTGAATACACTTTATTTTAAAAGTAAACATAACTGACTGGCTGACATATCTTCTTCTTCTTACAAAGATGTTCAGTTGGATAGCTTCCTGCCATTAGGACAGCAATACATACACACTGTTCTTCCTGTAATGATGTATAGATTGTCTGATTCACATTTAGGAGCTATGACTAAATTGTTTTTTTCCACCACATCTTGTCCTACACCCCGGCTGATGCACTGGATTATGGGAACTGTAGGTCAGGGTACATGCATACTGCCACCTGAAGGCATGACAGAAAGCAACACTCTGTGCAAACATTCAATGAGGAAATGATGATGCCTTCCCACCTCCAAACATAGCCTTAGTAAGCAGCATTATTCTAACATTTGTGACAGTCAGACCCTAGAGCATTGTAGTTTTTTATTGGTCCAAAAATTTGTTTTTTTATATAAATGTGCCCTAGAAAATCAAAGTGGAAGTGCCTGAAAAATTGGTACACCAGTCTAATACTTGGTAGGTGGACTCAACAAGCTCGAGGAAATATCTTGCAGGCGATGAACACCGTACTTCCCACAGAACGGCCCACAATTATTCGTATTCCTAGGTGTAGGATTTCTGTGTTACACAGCATGGAATCCCAGATAACACTGTTCTATAATTTGTAAGATTTGGTTACTTAGGTGGAAATGGCAACACCCAAACTTATAAGTGTTCCTCTAACCATAATTTAGCATCTCTAGATGTTAAATGTGCGTTGTGGCACATTGTCCTGGTGGAAGAGGCAGAAGAGGTGTAACTCGTCAGAAAGGAGACACATGTAGTGTTCACCTGGCCGAGGCGTTTGTAGATGTACCGGGGTCCCATTAAGTTTTAGTTTACAGAGTAAAAAACATGTATATTCAGGTTGTTGAAAGGATGTCCAATATGAATACAGTGCGAAAAAAATCCTGGGATGGACACAGAACAATCATTGTGATTATAGCAGCAACTAAAAACTTTTTTGTTTTGTTTTTTTGCATGCAGCATGCAGTTTCGTCCACGCTGCAATAATTTAGGGACGTGAGCAGCACTGCGTTACAGCACTATAAAATGACCAGCCGGCACTCAGCTAATTAAGCCTGATTGCTTGTTTTGATTTCATCAAGTGCACTTCTGGAAACATTAAAAAAGCCCTGTTCAGAGACTGTAGGAGGGCAGCAACTTTTTGGCGTCCCTTTTACAATAAATTTCCAAATAAATACTAATGCCACACTTATAATTATCAGCAATCAAAGACTGTATTCTCACATCTAATCTATCCGATATTTACAACCACTCATTAAGAGTCCTGCGACGTTTGAACAAATGTAGACAGAATGTTAGTGCAATGACATTTGATCCATCAGTACTTCAGCATTCCAGCTTGACAAGAACCCCATATTACATCTGCTAATGACATGTTATAAAAGCGATTACAGGTCGGAGAATCACTGCCTAAGAGGATCCAGAGGGAATACAATTATCTACTGCTCTGTGAAGGTAGGACATGAAAGATTGGAAAAAATATTTAAGCACCTTCCCATCGAGGCAGAACATTGATTTTTTCACAGCTCCTGTTCCTCCGGCTAGAAGGCCATCAGTGTAATTGGCAATGCTGTTCAATGTTCACATTCATCAGTCTGCAGGTTACTAACCTGCCCTCTGAATTACTGCATACTCGCTGCAAAGTTGCCACCGTAGAAGTAACAGCAAATTGTAGCAGATGTGAAAATATCACGATTTATGTTGGGTTTGTCTGCTGTGTGTCGAATATGTTATTGCTAACACGTTAAACCTGTTGCAGCGTGTTGTTGCTCTATTTTTCTTTGGACTCGCGAATTCAGAATAAGACCTAAAAAAAAGCTTTGAAAATCATGAGAAAAACCTATATTGTAGCATACACTGACGTGCCAGAAAAACTGGTACTTCATTCTAATACCTGCACAAGGTTGCAGATATATTCTGTAAGCAATAAACACCATACATCCTGCAGAACACTTCATAATTCTGTTGTATTCGGAGGTGTAGGATTTCTGTGTTCCACAGCAGGTTGCATGGCATCCCAGATGTGTTTGATAATATTGAGGCCTGGTGACTTAGGTGGGAATGGCAAAACTCAGATTAGTGTTCCTCTAAGCATAATTTCAAGTCTTTAGATGTGTGTGGTGGTGCATTGTTCTGTTGGATGAGGCCAAACCCATCAGAATGAATGCAGGACATGAACGGGTATAACTTGTCAGAAAGGACACATGGTGTTCACCTGTCAGAGACGTGTGTAGATGTACCAGTATATACAGCATACAGCCAAGACAAGCAGCAGCTAAATGTTACACATTTATGTGCATCTTAAACATAAGTAAAGAGCCTCAACATTTTAAAATGACCCGAAAAAGTTAAAAGGCATAAAGATGCATTAAAGATTTCATCATAACTGCAGTGCGGAGAATCACTGATTGTTTGACTGAACTGAAACTGAATTGATGAGGCTTCTGTCCATTTCGCCGTGGCACGTAACCACCCAAAAACCTGATTAAAGTCTGACATTCACTGCGGGACAAAATCACACTGAGCTAGAAAGGTTTTAGACGACTTTAGGCAGTCTGAATGTGAAGGATCTCAACATTCTTTTGGCAAAATATTTATAGTTCCCTGAATATGAGTTGTCAAAGTATGTTAAAGACAGACAGACAAGTTGGCCAAGATCAAATTTGGCCACATTTGTTGGCTACGGAGATACCAGATATTCAGCCCAGCTATCATATACAAGACAACAAAGATGGAAACGCAGCCCATTTCAGTAACCTTCAGAGCCAATCACCACATGACCTACAGACTTCAGGCAGTCTGACCACCCACAGCTGAACTCCTGCCTTTGTATTTAAATGAGAAAGTGTATTATATTAAACCTCCTGCAATCATTTCGAAGTGTCTCCAGGTCCAGGCGCCATTAAGCTCAGCCTGGTGTGATGAGGAAGAGGGAGTCTCACTGGTCTTATGTAAGACCACAAAGGCTCTGGGATTAAATTCTTGCCCCTAGCAGCAGGTGTACTAATGATGAAGCATAGGAGAGTTAAAAGTGCTACAGAGTACAAAGCTAAAACTGCAACACAAACAAAGAGAGGCGAGTGGAATCATTTCCATGGTGGTGCTGGTTGGAATACAAATCAGAGCTTTATATGAACTAATTCACTGGGATTTGGATGATGCCATGTACTCTAAGGCTTTATTAAAGTCTTTTTCGTTATAGGAAAGTCTTTAGAACAGATTACTTCAGTTAACTTAATAAATAAAAAAGTGTCATCATTGGTAAATTGCTGTGGTGTACTTTAAGACATGCTGTTATTGGAAAGCCAACTAAGATGAAGACGTCTTTATTTGTCACATATACATTGCAGCACAGTGCAATACTTTTCTTCTCATATCTCAGCTTGTTAAGAAGTTGGGCAAATAGCACAGGGTCAGCCACAATACATCGCCCCTGAAACAGAGGGTTAAGTGCCTTGCTAAGGGCTCAACAGTGGCAGACTGGCAGTGCTGAGGCTTGAACCTCTGACCTTCTGATCAGTAACCCAGAGTCACAGATGAGCAATGAGCCACCACTGCCACAACAAGTGGCTGACTGAACAGGACTGCACACTGCCTATTACATGAAATACATGACACTACATTATTAAAAATAGACCTCTGTTTTGAACAATGTAGTGTCATGCATTTAAGGAATAAAAAGGTCCCTCAGAGTTTGGTCTCAGAGGAACACTTTTAATTAACTCTTACTTGAGTAAGAGTAAAACTTACTGGTCAATAATCGATTGCATTATTGTCCATTAAGTTTCACTCTTACTTGAGTAAGATTAAAAAGTACTAAGTAAAAAGAAACTACTAAAGTACTAAGTAACTGCTGAGTAACCTCTTGGTTTAATAATCAGGATGTTAAATAATACACCTGAATGCACAAAAACAGCAACAGACAAATTCAGAGCTGGAGAATATCTCAAACACCAATAAATAAATGAAGTCTATACGAAGTAACATAAATTAAATTCTCTTTGGGTTGTTGTGAAACACATGCTGTTGTCTCTTACATTGTACTGTGCTTTTGTGCTCTTTTTCACCTGTTTGCTGCACGGCTTTTGTGTGTGGTCATGTGACGGCTTGGCTCCGTTCGATTGGTGAAATGGTGTCAAATGTGGCTAGTGGCTACATTTGATTGGTGAGATGCAGTCATGTGACAGAGCCTCTGTCCACAGTCTCGACGAAACAAAACAAAACAAAACAAAACAAAACAAAGAGATGGGGCATTGGATCGTTAAAAATAAGTAGCGGGTAGCGAGCAGAATGTAGGTACTGTAGTAATGGGGTAAAAGTACCTCTTCTTCTCCACAAATATCAAGTAAAAGTAAAAAGTATGCTGCTCTTATAAGTACAATTCATCCAAAAACTTAGTCAAGTATATGTAGTGTGCTACTACCCACCTCTGCAAATCGCAATATATCAAAAGCTAGTAGCATTGAGAATACGTCTATGAAATGTAAGCGAATTGATAAAGTAGGCGTACACAATTACCAGCTAAATACACTTTTCCCAGCGAGGGGATTGTCATTAACAGATGTATATGAAAGCGTCTGATATGAGGTCAACTAAAGCATCCCTACAGTGCAAAAAGTGTTATTATTTTAGACTTGTTCAGACTTGTAGCTAATACACATCTCAGAAGCATCTGTATCTTTGTAGCATTAGCATAAGACATTGTACTGGCCATAATAACTGAGAAGGACATCTAGTGCACCCACGGCTCTGTTTAATGAGATGCTAATTCTGGTACTGGTTTACAAATGGGCTGACAGTTTCGTAGTAACCTCACCCATCTGTGAGGTGATGCAAAGTAAAGAAGCAGTCTCTCACCAGACTGCAGTCAAAGATGGCACCCACCACGGCGCCCGCCTACCCAGTGTCTGTATTTACAATTGCCTCATTGCCTGTTTGTTATTCTGGCCCACATTTCTTCCCCGGAAGGGCCAAGATAAAAAAGCAAGGAAACGTTGGGGCAAAGGGGCAAAACATGAATGTATCACATTACACATAATCACCAGGGAATTTCAGACACTGCAAGAATACCAACACCTGAGCCATGTGCAGAGCGAAGGGCCAAAACAACAGGAAATGGAGGATGGAGGAGAAATAGTCTTAAGTCTTCCAATCTTCTATATCAACTGGACCACTAAGAGAATTCATTTCCTAAAAAATGTGACATCTGGAATGATAGCTTCAGATTTTCATTCTTTCTTCAAAGCAATTTCATTTTCCTGCACAAAAAAAAAAAATCCAGAGATTCATTTTTCTTACCTCCAGATCCTATCACTCTTATCTCAGCCGCTCAACTCCCAGTCATGTCAGTGCATTTTTTTAAGGTGAGCGTTTTCATACTTTATTAAGCAAAGTCCTGGAATGAGATGAGAGAAAATGTTTAAGAATTGGCATCACATATGATGCAAACTAGAGCGTTTCAGATTTCTTCAGCATGCTTCATTACACTCACAGAAGATTTCTCTAATTTTGCATTGGCAAATAAAAATACCTACAATTGATATTAAGTCTATACACCTCTGTTTAATGCCAGGATTATGTGATTAAAATTGACTAAGATGAATGATTTTAATGTTTTTGGCCTGTAATGTAAACTGTGATCTGTACAATTCAAACTATTTATTTGTTTGTTTGTTTGTTTATTTATTTATTGGTGTGTGTATGTACGTATATATGTATGTATGTATTTATTGGGGGGTAAAGTACGGTGGCTGAGAAAGCCCATCACACTGCAAGTTAAAAACGCGCTGCCTAGTGGTTAGGGAACCGGTCTCGTGACCAGAAGGTTGCGGGTTCGATCCCCGCCCAGGGCAAGACACAACTGAGGTGCCCTTGAG
>JAOVVF010000014.1:10754078-10798923 GCA_028565595.1 Duopalatinus emarginatus | reverse complement strand
GGCCGGCCCCCCGCTCCGGGCAAGTGTGTTCACTGCCCCCTAGTGTTCACTGGTGTGTGTGTTTCACTGCACGGATGCGTTACATGCGGAGGTCACATTCCTTCTGTGTGCAAACACAGTAGGCAAATAGTTTCACTTTAAAACACAAGCATCAGAATGACAACACCTGCACCTGGACTGAACCATTCCAGAACGAGCTGTATGGACAGCTCAGCTTAGTTTGAACTACTCACTGTGCAATCCTTAAGGAGGAATTAAATATAAACATGAGAAACTTTTCAATAAACCAACTGTATCTTCATTAATAAACAGATAAAACTTATTTTGCTGGGATTGGGGCTGTCTTGGCTCTACATCCAGGTCCATGCAGCTCACTCTTGAATGGTTCCGTCAACACTTCTGTTGTGTTGTAAGTCTTTTGGCATGTGTTTTGCAAGTTGCATGTGTTTTCAGTATTTGTAGCGCAGTTAAGAATTTGCAGTGTGATCAGTTAATGTATTACAGGTGTTGTAGTTTTGATGTGGTTTTGATGAATTTGCAGTGCGTTTTGTTATTGTTCTGCAGTTGTTGTCATTCTAATGCTTGTGTTTTGAGAATTTGCAGCACGTTTTTAACTTGCAGTGCGATGGGTTTTCTCGGCCATCGTAGTAAAGCACTTACAATAACGTGGTTTCCTAAACGTGCAGACCCTCAACCTAATACTTTCTTGAAGCACCTTTTGACTTTATGAAAGTATTCAGTCTTTTTTATAGGAGTCTGTCAGCATGGCACAATTTGACTCGGCAAGGGCGTCTCCTGTGCACAGCCCTCTTCAGGTCACCAGATTTTCAATTGGATTCAGGTCTAGACTCTGGCTGGGGGAATCTAAAACATTCATCCCCCTCTGGTGAAGCCATTCTTTTGTTTGCTTTGTGTCGCTTTCTTCCTCTTCAGCTTCAGACCTAAAGCATAATGCTCAATGCTAATTCAACCTTCGCCTCATCAGACCATAACACATTTTTCCACATACTTTTGACAAACCCGATGTTGGTTTTTGCAAAATGTAGCCAGGCTTGGTTGTTTTTGATTTTTTTTTCTTTTGGTAAGAAATGGTAGCTCAGATATATGAAGATTACAGGAGATTTTTGTCACATGTGGTACACACGCAATACTTGCCAGAAATCCCTGCAGCTTCTTTGATGTTGCTCTAGGCCTGTTGGCAGCTTCTGCACAAAAAAAATAACATAAGTGTTAAAGTGTTGGATTGAACGTTGGCATTGATTTGTCCTTCAAGGGAATCGTATATGAGCCAGTAATTACAATTACAAAGAGCATTTTGACGTTTCACCATTGTTAGTTTAGGCAGGTCCTGAAATGAACTTTGCTACCTCTGTGGAATGCTAAAAGTATAATTCACTCAAGCAGACAAGAGGTACGCACCAGTCTGAAAGAGTTTTATTAATGCATAGCTCTACTGCTTGCTTCGACCCCCTGGCCATGTATTATTCAAAGCCAGCAATTTTTCTATTCTTTTTTTGTAAAGTTGCAGAATGGACAGAGAAGCCCACTGGCTTTGTGGATATATCAGTTTCATTGACTGAAGCGTTAATAAATAACTTCCAGGATTATCAACCGCAAGTGGTCCTGCCAGGGGTAATAAACTCCTCTGATGTTACCCGGAGTAATAAGCTTACAAATGAAGCCTGCAAATAATTTGAAGCCAGTATCAGTGCCTGTATTACATAAAATACTTAACTTGTCATTTAATTTATTGTCTTTTTTTACCCTCAACAATGCTGAATTCTTGGTTTTTACTTTTGTTTGATTATGTTGTTTCTATGGTAACGGCTAATTTACAGGAGTGTGTATGATCTATACTCCATGTAATCTAAATCTAATTGATAAGAGATGATATTTAACAAAGAAAAATGTATAATTGTTCATATGGTGCAGCATTCTGTGCAAGGAATCTCCAGTGTTAGGTCTTTGTAACAGTTTGTTCTTTCGAGGTTTTCACCATGGGAAAAAACTTACAAACAAAAACAGTTTCAAGAGTGTCTCAGTAACAAACTGCATTTTTTCACTTATAAGCTGCATCATTATTACTATCAACCTCATAATAAAAAAGCAAGGCAGTGATTGTTTATAGCTCCAGTAGTGTAAGTGATAACAGAAACTAGCTTCTATTAAAGGTGCAAAACACAACATCAAACTTATAATAAAATGCTTTTTAGTTTAGATTAAATAAATAATGTATTTATTGGTAAATCATTTAAGTATAAAAAGAACAAACATTTTTGGTTTGTGTTATAAGTTTATCATTCACACCATCAAATTGTTCATTATTTCTATTAGATCATACTTCATTGTGGTTTTTTCTCATTGCATCCATTTCAAGGTCGCTACCTGCCGTCATAGCAACAAACATCATATTTTATCACTTCTAAAGCTTCAGTGAAGTTATTTCCTCTCTTAAAGGCCAGATGGTAGTCACTATAATTTTTAGAGGAACATCATTGCAGATGGTAACCTGACATCTCTTACATAATGATGAGGTGTGTTTTAGCAAAGCACGACATGCCTTTAAGATCCAGCAAGAGCAATATTAGAAAGAGACATCTGAGGAAGGCAAAAGCCTACTCATGTCATTTCAACATCCAGCTCAATTGCCTGAACACTGGTAGCAAGACAGAGATATTAGGAGATAAACGCAGAGGAATTATTGCCTTGGGGATCCTGCAGGCATCGAAAAGTTTCTTTTGAAAGTTCACGGGAAAAAGATTTTCAAACTGCGTAGGCTTTCATCTAACAAAACGGCCTCTTAGTAGGAACCAGATTTCACATTTGCATCAATTCATTTGGCTGACGTTTTCATCTGAAATGACTTAGACTTAGGACAGGATACAACTGAGCAGATGTGGGTGAAGTGCCTTCCTCAAGAAGCCAAAGCAGCAAATTGAAAATGCTTGGATTTGAACTCATTCTTCAGATCACTAAGCCTAAAGCTTTAACAAATGTGATACCACTGATTTTAGGCTGAAAACTAGATTCTGACCTGTCACTAGTCTGGGACCTACTGAACTGTAATAGGATGTAATTATTGATCAAAACTTTTGTAAGTCGCTCTGGATGGTGTAAATGTTTTGTGGCTTATTTGATCAAATTCAGTTCCAGTTTGTTAATATTACTGTAAAATGCAAATCTCTCAGACTGGATGGGAGCCTTCATGTGTGACTTTTGGGTTGAGGGAAAAAAAATACTAAAGTGCCAGGAAAAAAAAAACCTTTAGTGGCTATTGTTGGCCCAAAAAATTAAATGGGGTCTGTTTGCTGGCATTACATGGGACCCCTGGTACATTTACAAACGTCTTTATATGAAAATAAACCAAACAGACAACTTTGTGCTGATTAACTGTGGGATCATCACATTGCCAGATTTGCATGGGTACCCTTATGTTTGGCTAAAAAAAAAAAAGGTTGATGTTTTATTATTTTAAATATTATACACAAAGATGCCTTAACCATGAGCAATGACAATAAATGAATCTTATAAGGAGATCTTATTTCAGAATTCAGTGACAGTCATGCAATTAACTTGTACTGTTAAGTTTTTTTCACCTGGTCTCTTTTGCTGTGGAAATTGGTATTAGGCACCATCTCCTGAATCATCACCTGCACTTTTTTGCATTGAAAAAAAAACAATGATGGATAAGCTCACATATGTATTAAGATATGGAAAGATCTAAGAGGACCTATCACCAGAACATGAGTAGGAGGAATATGACAAGGAACAACAACATTTTCCTGTGTGTAAATAAAAAGCATAATAGACAGATACTCTCAAGA
Organism: Duopalatinus emarginatus; assembly: GCA_028565595.1. Classification (NCBI taxonomy): domain Eukaryota; kingdom Metazoa; phylum Chordata; class Actinopteri; order Siluriformes; family Pimelodidae; genus Duopalatinus; species Duopalatinus emarginatus. The sequence continues at coordinate 10,795,099 of JAOVVF010000014.1, read as the reverse complement.
GACAACCCCAAAAATCAGGCACCCTCCTGCATCTGTGATCCAACATGGCATTTGATTGAATGTCTTGTCCTGGGTTTAGTGCTGCAAAACATTTGCAAGCTAATCAGTCAATTAGGAGTCTCTCTGTGAGTTGACAGGTCTCAGTTGGAGTCAGTGTATCAGTGTGTGTGTGGGTGTGTGTGTGTGTGTGAAATCACTCTGGATGCAGGACCGTATTAAGTGCACTCAAGTATAAGATTGGGAGTAGATAGTTGCCTCTCTGTGGCTGCAGAGTAGCAGGGATTGGCTGAGATGATTGTTGAATACAAAGTTCCTGCATCTGCCTTCATGAGGCTTTGTAAAAAAATAAAAACTGGTACAGACGAGCCTATGCAAAATACATAGACTGGTTGGTGGTATTGGGTTTGTTTAAATGCCAGTCCATAAGACCCCTGGTACATCTACAATGTCTCTGTCAGGTGAAATTTATGTGTCTCCTTTCTAACGAGTTACACATTTTCAACAGGACAAGACAATGCACCACAACACATGTCTAGAGATGGCAAATTATGGTTAAAGTAACACATCTGATTTTGGGGTTTTGCCATTCCAACCTAAGACACCAGATCGCAACGTTATCGGACACATCTAGGATGCCATGAAACATGCTAAGGAACACAGAAGTCCTACACCTCGGAATACAACAGAATTCCATTCTGCAGGAAGTATGGTTCATTGCCTACAGAATATTTCAGCAAGCTCTTGGAGTACATGCCCTGTGGGAAACCTACCAAGTATTAGACTGGTATACCAGTTTCTCTTGCACTTTAGTATACTTTGTTGTATATGTCAAATACTGGTATAATTTTGTAATATTGTAAAAAAGAATGTGATTACTTTAATATCACGGCATATAAGTATTCATCCCCTACAACTTTTCCAGTTTTTTCAAGGTTCTACTTGGGTTAAGAATGAATGTGGCATCATTTAGTAGAAGTGGAAGTTTAAAGGGGGTGAATACTTTTGGAAGACACTATACATGTCTTTAGCAATTAGTTCACAAGGTAATTTTATCTAAAGTTATTTTCAAATTAAATGTAACAACCAAAAGCAATCTAACACGCACACATTAGTATATGTATGTATTCTAGACGTGATTAACTCCTCGCTAAACATGAGTCACACCACCCGCCCTCAAATCCATGCATAAGTATTAGCGCCCTTCCCCTTGAAGTAGGTTAGTTAAGGTTACCATGGTAATGACCATCTCATACTGCAAGAACAGTATGATTATACCCTGCATTATTATAGCCTTATATATCTGACAGCTGTGCTTTTGCATCCATGTTGTTTATAACATGAATTTTCGTACTAAATTACACACAAAACTTTTTAATAACCCAAATTTCCGCTTGAGACATGGACACCTTAAATAGGATTAGCTACCTTTTTGCATCACTGCCTTCCTGAGACAAAACCTACAGGAAAGAAAAACAGCATGTCTCTCACATCAACATCCCCCTCCCCAATCCCTCCCATCCATCTTTCAGCCCTGCAGCATTGTCCAAGTGTCGATAGTATTTCTGCATGACAGAACACGGATGTTGCAGTGTGTGTGTGTGTGTGTGTGTGTGTGTGTGTGTGTGTGTGTGTGTGTGTGTGTGCTAGGCTGTAAACGATGGCCTATATTGTTTGGAATACATTAGTGTGCATGGAGGAGGACATGGCCCTGACTGCAGAGCCGAGAGGCAAACACGGCATGTCATGACAACACATTCTGACAGAACTTGACTTCATGCCACTGCCTCTCCAAATCTCCACATCCACTCCTGCGTGAGTCACACCAACAATTTGACCCTCTTCATAACATGCCATCAGTGATGTCAGTTGAAGCACCTAAGGTGTGGACTGAGCAAACCAAGCATTTTTCACAAACTCAATGGATATCAAGCCCTGTTCAGACTGGTTTAGTTCTACATAGGGGGGGAATGGGGTTAAGTATCTCTGCGACTTAAATCTTGTCTGCATCTGTCTTGTCAGTAACATTTATGGAATGGAATGATTATGCCATAATATACAGTCTATATAATAACACAAGGTAATAGGGCAGCCATAGGCTTGGGGTGTGAGTCCTGCAACCACCAAGACTCAACTGAAGTGTCCTTGAGCATGGCACCTAACCCACAACTGCTCTCCTGGCGCTGCAGATAAAGGGGCTGCCCACCTATGGTTAGCGGAACAGTGATCTGACTTTAAGGTTTTGCCATTCCCACCTAAGTCACCAGATCTCAATGTCGAACACATTCGGGATGTCACCACGCTGTGGAACACAGAAATCCTACACCTCGGACTACAACACAATCGTAGACCGTTCTGCAGGACGTATTGTGTTCATTTGCTACAGAATAGTTCTGCAAGTTTGCGGAGTCCATGCCCTATGGGGGCCGACTAAGTATTAGAGTGGTGTATTAGTTTTTCCTGGTACTTAAGTGTATGTCATACTCACAGATCTCTTATTCTGGGCAATTTGATCATAATTACTACAGTAGTCCTCCAAAAACATTACTTAAAATGCATACGTCTTGAAATCTATCTTGTTTAAATACTATATAAAATGTTTTTTTTTGTTTGGGTTTTGGTGTAAAAGGTTACCAAAGGTTCTAAAATAATGATGTAGATTGTTATGAAGTGTAGCGTAAATCAATGGGATCAGCATTGATTGGGACAAGGTCGGGCATCCAGTAGTAGTGTACTGCATAAAATTAATAGCGTTCTCCATTGAAAAAAAACCAAAACAGAGCTTTGAACCAGACTCGTCTTCTCAGATCAATTCTTCTGCATGTTGGTTCCTCGACACAAAAGTGCACAACAGGATCTATCAAGTTGCACAGCATCTGCAGAAATATTTGTTTCGATACGACTCAGTACCACCTGATTTTCCTAATGAGCCTGTCACCTTAACAATGTAAGGAACCTAATTAATGAAACAGATGGAACAGGGACCTGTAGCTGTAGGAGATTTTGATGAGCCTTCGGGGAATTTAACAGTGAATATTTTTCTCATTTCATACGTGAAGTACCATTTGAAATAGAAATCAGCTGGAGATGTAACATCAAAAGCATGCTTCGTGACATTTTGCCTGTAGCTTCCTCTCTTCTATCTTTAATGACGAGTAATCAGTTGAGTTTGTGCATCTCTCTCACGTTCAGTGTAAGTCATAAATCTTTACCAACTCTAAAGCCTGGAGTGGAACGGAGACTGCTGAGAGATTCAGCACAGCAGTAATTTCTCCAAAATTACCAGTAAAATTGAGGAGAGATTTTATGTCACACAAGGAACGGGATGCCTCAAGCGTATAAAAACCCAAGTTTGATTTTTTTTTATACAGGTACATGACACCTATAACCTATAACTCTCTATATATTTATAAAATCAACATTATGTTGCGTGTCCTTTTATTTAACATTCCCTTTTTTTTAGAATAAATGCATAGGATTTTCTGAAATATCATTTGTACTATATGGTTGAAATACAAGCTCAAATTTTAGGTTTTCAGGGCTTCAGCATTCAGAATTCCTTCTCACATACACCATCTGTCTGTATTTTTTATTCCTTCATGACATTTATATCAGTGCAGAATGGAATAGGTCCATCTCATTCATCATCTTATCTTCTCAGCGGGAGCTGGAAGACTTCCAGTGTGCATAAATAACACTAGCTTTACTCGTATAGTGGTGGTAAAGGTAGAACAGCATAAGGCAATCTTTGATACACAGATACAGTAGCAATCTGATTCATGTATCATTGGTATAGCAACTGGTGAAGCAATTTTTAATTTACTGTTAAATTTAACACTTTTGTTTATGTACCCTATATACATGCACATGCCAAAAGTTATGGCACAGAAACTAGTACCTTGTATGACCCTCTCTAGCCTTGTGATTGGCATGGCATCGATTCCACAAGTGGATGGAAGACATCTGGAGGGATGTTGAGCCATGCCATCTGGATATCCACCTACAGCTCAGTGGGCTTTGTAGGTGCAGGATCTCATGTGCAAATGAACCTCTGTACCACTATGAATAAATGCTCAATTGGGTTCGTGTTGAGCGAACATTCATGTCACACCACTCATCGAAACTTTCCAGAATGCCCCTTAAACAAATTCTGGACAACTTCAGCTTGATGGCATGGTGCATTATCCCGCTTGAATATCCTATTAATACAGGCGTACACAGCCCACACCAGTATGAATCAACCACCAGCCCGCACATTGGGGTCCATGGCTTCATGGGATCTGTGTCTGAACCATACCATCAGCCCCAAAAAAAGGGTACCAGGACTTATCAGACCACAGCAGTCCTCTGGGGTCCAGTTAGCAACCTTACAAGCCAACATGAGGCACTGTGTCTGTTGTCATGGTGTTAACAGAGGCACTCTTGTTGGTTTTCTGCTCACATATACAATGTGTATGTAATTTCTGCCAGTCACTTGTCTGTTCACACGGACAATTCAAGCCAGATGCTGCTGGTCACGATCATTAAGTAGCCGTGGGTGGCCACTGTGCTGTCAAAAGTAGGTGGTGATTTTTTCTATGATGTGTTTCCAGTACACACATGACAATGTGGATCAAGGAATGTTAAATGCCTGCACAACTTCGGAAATGGAATGTTCCATACGTCTGCCACCCACTATCATGGTTATCATCAACACTTATATAACCATGTTATTAAAATGAAGACAAGTGAACCCCAGTTTCATAACTGCAGTAAATCCGAACACAAAATGCTTAGAACCAAATACTAAAAAATTCTCTCTTTTTTTTCAAGACTTTTCACTCAAGTTTTTATCAGTAATGTCAGTTGTAATGAAATCTGTTGCATTAAATTAGAAACAAATGCACAATAGATCATTATTAGCACTCTCAGTACTGTTGTAAATGTAGATACTGTCATAAATGTGAAAAGTGTGTTGACATGTTTTAATATTATTCATTATTGGATTATTTTTAAAAGCATACAGACCCTTTAAGGTGGCATTGCATGACCACAAATAAATATTGTGAGGCCATGAGTTATTATTTTGAGACAACAAGTTAAGTAACTCATGGGCACAAACTATAATGATGTAGCCACAAGATATGAAAATCATAAACTGTCTGAGAGGAAACATTGTATGTTTCAGTAACGTTGCAGAAACATTATACATAGCACATGGCCTCTAGTTAATTATTTGGCAGGAGCTGGAGTGAAAGGTTATGTGGCCTATTCAAGTTATATTCATATATTATATATTATGTGTATTATATATGTTCTTTGGCCTATAATTTGCTTAATCTTATGTGGCCACATTTACTCACTAACTTACTCACTCATTATCCAAACTGCTTATCCTACCATTTGGTCGTGAGGGGTGCTGGAGTCTATCCCAGCGGTAATCAGATGGAAGGCAGGAAAAAACACCCTGAACAGGTCACTAGTCCATCCATAGGGCAGATACACTAAAAGACCCATTCACACACACACACACACACACACACACACACACACCTTAGGGGCATTAAAGTATCCCCAGTTCACCCGACTGCATGTCTTTGGACAGTGGGAGTAAATCTGAGCTGCTGGAAGAATTGAACCCAGGTCATTTGTGCTGTGAGGGAACAGCACTACCTACTGTGCCTCTCTGCCCTTCTTTGTAGCCACACCTTATTAAAGAAATGCCACCTCAATGGCTTTGTATAACCTACATTTTGACATCTGCACAAGGCTTTTGATCAGTACTATATACAGGAAATATATACACTTAACTAAACAATTTAAACTATCTTGTGACTGATGCCTGAGTAGGGCTGTAGGATTGAATACATTAATGCATGTATAGCATTTAATTCTTACATATATATATATTTACTCTTTATCATGACAGAGAAAATTTACACCTGACAGAGCTATACCGTTTCTTTATAGAGCTGGAGGCTGGTAATAGAAAAGGTTGTTTCTGCCTAAAGGCAAAGCTTGGCATTTCCCTATGAAAAAAAAGCAGGAAAATCAGTCTCCTTGGGTATGTTCATTTTATTTGGACTGCACAGGAAGCTGGTCCTGCAGTTTTTGAGGATATTACAACCTGCTGAGATGAAAGCACATTTAGTTTTCACTTCCTGTGATCCTTCTTTATCTACTTAGCTACAGATATGAGCCTGCTTCCAGTGAAATGATATACAGACAATTATCTCAGGGATTTTTTCGGGAGTTTCAGCTGAGAAAAAAAAAATCACCATATCAGAAAAAGCTGACAGCCGTAGCATCAGTTTGTACCACAGAAAACCAGTCTTTTAAATAGCAAAGCTCCGAAGACACCCTCGGAATCAGAAGACATGATTTTACGTCTGATAGAATCTGTCAGGATAAAGATCTCTGCATATAGACAAAAAAACGGACATGAATTTGTCCTTTTTGTCTCTACAAAGCTGCTGTCAGGGATGAATGTTTTTTAATGACATGTACTTTTTAGAATATTGTTGAATGTCAAAACCTTTAAATATCCACTTAAGTTCCAATTAAATGGATAATATGGCTGATAATATGATTGCTGAGCCATGTGAAACAGGGTCATTATCATCCGATGATAATGATACTAAGCTCAGCATTTATAGACCACATCTCTTCTGTAGAGTGCAATGATGACCTTTCTTTCTATTCCTTTCTCTGTATTTTAATCTTAAAAAAAAAATCAGCTGACCATGTGAGATTTTTATGAAAATAAAAGGCGTAGATTTAATACAGTTATTATTAATCTTAAGCAGTTATAGAATCAGACTCACCAGAAACTGAACCTGAATTTAAGCTTGTAAAAAATGTAATATTGAATAGTTTAATATTTAATATAGAAATATTCTGGAAGTCTAATACACCGATCTTTATGTTGAAACCACAGAACCACAGACATCTGAAGCTTATAATATTGAAATGATATACAGACAATCATCAGTTCTTGAAGTTCATATGTTGGAATCAGAAAAAAAATGGGCAAGCGTAAGGACCTGAGTGACTGAGCAAACAGCCAAATTATGATGGCTAGATGACCATCATCAGATGGATCAGATCATCTCCAAAACTGCAGATCTTGTGTATGGCTTCCAGTATGCAGTGGTTAGTACCAACCAAAATTGATCCAAGGAAGGACCATGAGCCATGGGCCCTCAATGCTTAGAGGTGTGTATAAAGGGGCGTATAAAGATTCTTCTGTCTGTTCTAATCGCATAGAAGATTCATAGAAGGATCTCTTGCAGTATGGTGTCACATACAACACAGTACACCTTTTAAGGTCTTGTGGAATCCATGTTTTGATCAATTCAGAGCTGTTGTGACAGCTGTTCTGCTTTCAATGTTATGGCTGTTCAGCGTGTATTTAAATGCAGTGGAGTTGTATCAGAATTTACCTTAAATTTAGGCACCAAAATTGTTTACAAAATGTTTAAAGGGGTAAAACTGTAGACATTAAAATAGTAATTATTATATGTGTACTGTTCAAGTTTATATGCATGTCCATGAGTATTAAACGTCAGCCAACTTGTAATGATGATTAAGGTAATGCTTTATGTTAAAGTTGCTTAACTAACAATATTTGAAATGAGTTAAAATGAGTACATTATAAACAACATTAATTTACCATGTAACATTAACAAAGTCACTAACACTTATTAACTGATGTTTAGTTTCATGATAAAGTAGGTAATAGTTCATCATCTCCATGAACCCCATGTTCATACCATCCATGAATTAAATTAAATTATATATAATAATAATTACATATGAGAGAATAACAACTTAATTAACATGTTTGCGTTGATCACTTGACAAAGCTCAGAAACTTTTAATATTTACACCTGAGTAGTTTCAGGATGTTCTCAGTATTTCTCATAATTAAACACATTTAACTGGCAGTTTAATATTTTGCAAATTTATGTAGACTTATTTTTAGTTATGGTTTGAATAAACAAGTGAGCGCAGATGTGTTTCACATTTAAAGAACTGTCAGTTAACACACTTAGTTAACATGAACTACAGCTTATTATTCCTGATATTCTTGGTTTATATTAAGAGAATTGTAATATAAAGAGTTCCCACAAACGTGTTGAATTAGTTCCCTTCTTATTAAATATTTATGATCTTATACCCGAGCCTCCTACAATTTCTAATTTTACTTTCTCTACATGGGTTGTTTATATTCAGGAGAGAAGAAGGCTTTAATATTTAATTTCATCACGTTGATTGAAATGTCTACAGCTATTATTTTTCATTCACACTACAGTGCTGCTGAATTCTTGATTATGATCGGTCTTTAAGGAAAATCATCAGGTTATCTGAATGTGCTTATTCTAATACGTTTGGTGTCTAGAGAAAAAAAAACGTACTGACAGGCGAGTGTCATATGAATGTGAAAAACAATATGCTGATATGATGAGAGATTTAATATTTTTTTTGAAAGGAGTCTAGCGTCAGCATTTTATAATAATCAGAGGTATGTCTATGAGTTTCTGAATATGACAAGCTGCATTATGACATTTTGACACTATTTTATCATAATGAGAGAAAATAAAGGCATTGATCCATGAATGAGTGTTTAGAGTGTCAGGACTGCATTACCCATCAGCCACTGCACATCAGATAATCCAGTTGCAGCTTCCCTGATTAACCTGACCTGTATCTTGTTGCGTCTAATTAGCACTTGCAATTAACTTGTTTTTTGCAGTACTCTATCTTGCACTGCTGTCTTTCATCCTGTTTGTGTGTCTGTGTTTGCCTAGATCTTGTATCTTGAATTTCTTGTTTGTATCCTAAGGGGTTTTTTGGTGTTTTTATGTTTCACTTAGTAAACTTTTGCTCTTGTATTTGCCTTCGTCTCACAAAATTGTGATATAAAGCTGCTATACCTGTAAACTATCTAGTTTTGTTGACATACTATAAACATAACCTTAAATGGAAAAAAGGGCAACATGTTGCTCTTTAATTAATAATGAGCTGCTGTGGGAAAAAGGACTAAAACCATTTTGCTTTTCTTTTAGCTGGTCTAATTCTCAGTGGCTGGACTGAGAAGAGGGCTAAGGGGCCTTGCTTAAGTGCCTGACTGCGGCAGCTCGAACCCCTGACCTTTTGATCAGCAACCCAGAGTCTTAACTTGAGTCACTGTGCTTTAGGACTAAAAGGATTTATAGCAAAATAATCAACTGTGGGTTGTAACTGTGGTTTGTATTGGGTCACATCACACCACCCTGTCATTATGTGCTGTTTCAGTCCTTAATTATGAAATGTCAGTATGTATTTATGAGGGTGCACATTATTGACACTTCTGTCCTAATCTCATTCTGATCGATGCAGTTTTGCATTCTAATCATTGTTACGTATTTGTAGCTCTTAACAATGATCACTGGCAGTCATGTCTGTCGTTTTAGCACATTCCAGCTTTTCAGCTGCTGACATTAATTGACTCCTTCTCTAGAATGTGCATGGGTAGAAACCTGGCTGTCCAGTCCATCCCTGTATGGCTATTAACTATGCATAAGTTTGTTTAGGTACAGCCAAGCTGTCTTATTAGATGTGCCATGGTGCCTTAATTGGAGGAACAAATGACAGTGATAATGGGGGTGTGCAGGAGAGCCATGTTTTGTTAAGTAGATGTTGTGAAATTTATCACTGTCAGAAAGAAAATTGCCTTAAATAGTGTTTGTTTATAAATAAGGAGATGGGTGTCAGTAGGTGTGGTGACACTAGCTAGTCGAATTCTCCACATAATATTTTGTTTGAATACCACATCTACATTAACATGTGTCTGGCTAAGCAGCTGTGTATAAATAGATTATATGTTTGTCTATAAGTCTAGACCTCTGAATGTTTTTTTTAAAAAAAACCATAATGAATTATTACAACTGCTTCAGTCGAAAAGCGCAATGCAACAAGTCGGCAATAAATAATGCAGCTTTAAAGTGAGAACTGTAAAAAAAAAAAAAAAAAAAACATCTGATTTGGCAAATATGTTTGCCATTGATTGCCCTGTCTTCAGAAGAAGCGGAGGACATGAGGATTGGGGAACAGGGATATATTGTATTTGACATGCAATAAAGAACACCATAATATATAGCCTGTGGGCTTTACCTCAGTCTGAGATTTTAAAATGTTATTACATTTCCCCCCACATGTTTCTTTTTTTAGTTAGAAAAAAAATACAAACATCCAATTTATAGAAAAATAACGGCAGAAAAGTAACAGCAGCTCTGACAGTAGTTGCAAGGCAAATAACAGGTTTATATGAAGATGCTCATTCTAATCCCTTTTTCCTATAGTAACAAATTGCACAAGGATTTCTATGGTGCATCCTTCCCTAAGAAGACACTCATTCAACATTTGTGGATGAAGTCTGCAAGATGTTTCACAACATTATATATATGTATATACATAAATGGAGAAACCTTTAAGAACTTAAAAAAATCCTTAACATTGGCAAGATTTGTGGTAGTAGGAGGAAGGAGGAGGAATCACACCACCCTGTTGTAGATGATTTTCCTATAACAGTACAACTTGTTGTGTTTTATTCCTCGTGTAGTACATTGAGGTTGACTTTGGCTGTCTTAAACGAATGGTAATATTATGGAATATTACAGTATGGAATAACTGGATGAATAACTTGGGCACGACTCCTAACAATTTAAATATCTGGAATGTATTTTAATTTTTAATTGATAAATTGAAAAAATATACACTGAAGTACGGTTATGAACCTCAGTTATGAAATTTGAGAGTGGCCTCAGAAAGAGTTTGACATTGGAGGGGACTGGACTTAAACCAGAGGATAAGAGGATTTGCTGATGCTATAGACTAGTTATACTGCCAGCAGTTAATGTTAGGTCTAATGTCAGGTAGGCCCTTATCCCAAGACCAAGCATGCTAATTTAGAATATTTATTTTATTTTAGATTATTTGGATCTTTATCTTAAAGGCTACCAGGTATGAGCCTGCAATATTGTAAAATAACATTTACATTGTTGACCACCAAAAAATGATCATATGTCTCTCTGGACCATCCATTACCTACCATCGTAACCTATAGATGTGTGGAATGATGTGCGGTGTGAGGGATAGGATTCTGTTGCACGATGGTTAAAAACTTAAGCCAATCATAATTAGCAGCCATGGGCTTGCACCCAGAAGGTTGTCGAATCAGCCTTGCACCCAGAATATGTCGGTTTGATTTCCTGGATCCAAAATGACACGACTAAAGTGCCCTTGAGCAAGGCAATTAACTATCAACTGTTCCATGAGCACCATGAATAGGGTTGCCCACTGCTCAGGGCAAGTATGCTTACTGCCCCCTAGTATGTGTTCACTAGTGTGTATATGTGTGTTTCACTGAACAGATGGGGTAAATACAGAGGTCAAATTCCTCTTAACAGAATTTGGGGCATGGAAGGATCTGCTGATATTAGTAGGGATGTGTCCCCTGTCTCCCCAGTTTCCAATGCTGCTGAAACTAGACCACAGTGAATCGTTATTCTGAGCGCTGAAGATCGCAGACAAAGCTTATTGCCCACCTACTGATTCTGAAGGGTGGAAAGTCTGCTTATTAATTGATGTCCTTATTAAATTGCCCTCTTTAAAATACCTCCTCCCTGATGCTGGAGCACAGTCACAAGAAAATAAAGCCCACATGCAGTTATAATCATAGCTGGGTCTCTTTTAAATAAGGGTGATGGGATTCAAGGCATCACTTCTTATTTATAGTATCATATGTAAACATTATATGTGTTTATGTATGGACAGTTTTGACATTTGTCTTCCCTAAAAATATAAACATTTCTTATTCATCTGGTTGGTTTTACAAAAAATCCCAGCAGGAATAGGCTAATGCATTCTGAAGGATTTTTTTAGCTACAGCGGAATCTGGTTCATTATAATTATGTGGCAGCCTGGGAAACCCATCAGATTTCTGCCAAAAACAGCCCAAAAATCAGGTTATGGTTGAAACTGGTTTTCTTCCATTTGCCTACTTTGACACCTCAGTTTACAGGAACTGTAAATATGTTTCACGAAAATAAATTGGAAATATATATTGGGAAATATAATCCACTCAGAGAATAAAAAATAAATGTTAGATTTACATGAACACATGAAATACATGAAAAAAATACGTTAGATTTACATGAATATGTTAATGAATATGTTGCACATATATATTTATGTTCTCCGCATTTTGAGTAAACATAACTTTAATATGTGCAACCAATGTCCATTTTCTGTCAGTAAATGTTATTGTAGGTAAGATGCCAGTTTTACCAACGTAGTATCTAAAGATGATTACAACCTTCTTAGCCAAGTGTGATTTCCTCATGAAGGCTAAGTGTCAACTTGTAGGATAGCTATGTGCTGTATTAAAAGGCATATAATTCTAATTGGGTCAGTTTGCAATTAGATATGTACTGTTAAAATCTGTGAATTGATCTTCCTTTTAACATTTAAACACCACAATGTTACTTGAGAATAAGATCAATTCAAAAGAGCCAGTTCTGGAAAGTCTGTAGTGGAGAATTTCACTCTATGTCCATTATTTTTCTAAGGAAAGATAGCCTGTCAGAATCCCAGGTGCTTTTTGTTATATATTGTTGGTGTTATGTTAATGGTCAAAGGAACATAATAAGGAAGACTGTAAGTGAAGGTCAGGGCACGTCGATGGCTCTAGTAGTCAGTAGAAGTGTGTTATATTGTATTATTTCTCCCTGATTCTCCAGCTACAGAGGTGAGCCTTCTATTATTTAGATAAGAATTTCAGGTTGCCAGACTTCTTCTGAACATTACAGTGCTTGTAACCTTTGGATGTTGGATGGTGTTAAATATTACATTAAATGTGTTAATTGCTACATTACCAGCCACTGTTCATAACACCTGTCATAAACATCACAAAGCATTCTGTTAGCAGTCGTAAAAGTAATATATTTGCGATGTTTTACAAAACATTAGATATGAAAGGCAGGACAGTAGAGGACTGTGTGAATGTGCGCAGTACGTGAATGTCCTTCAGACAGCCAATAACTGTCACTTGGAGAAGACAGACAGTCCACTTGGTATTGGGAATGGTAGACCTTTGCTGTTTTTCGAAGTATATCGAAAGGTCAGAAGTGCTGACAAGTTTCAAGTCAGAGTCAAGCCTCGGGTTGCAGGCGTTTAATCTAGATTGGATAGTATTCAACAAATGTCAGGACACAAATATTTCAAAGCTAGTCTAATCGAACTCATACTAAATTGTACTAGAGAGGATCAGTGGCCTGGGAACACAAAACATGCAAGCAGATGACAAGCAGATATGATTTTTTTTACATTGCATAGCCAAATGCTTGTGGAATCACATGCATATTTTAAATAACACATTATATTGTAGATTTAGTCCCCATTTGCTGTTATAATAACCTTAAGTCATCTTGGCAAGGTCTGGTCCCTAGTCTGCCTTCCGATGGTGTTCAGTGAGTTGAGCTTTATTCAGAGCTCTGTACAGGACACTCGAGTTCTTCCACTCTAACCTTGGCAATCCTTAGAGGTGTTTATTGACCTTACTTTGTGCACAGGGGCATTATCATGCTTGGAGAAGTTCCAGTAAAGAGGAATTCTTAATGCTAGAGCTTACAAAGACATCCTAGACAATCGTGGGCTTCAGATATTGTGGCCACAGTTTGTGGACTGCCATATAGTTATGGTGGTCAGGTGTTGACATACTTTGGACAAAAAGGACAAGAAAGTTGAACAACCAAAAAGTATGCATCCTCTTACAGTTAAACATATCAAGATATAATAAACACACTATGCAGACTTAAATAATATGCAATGATTATTTGATGATAACTGATAAATTGATAATAAAACCATCCTACAGAATGGTTCTTCAAGGGTTCTTTGGATGGATAATGGTTGTATATCTTTAGGTAAAAAGCACCTCCTATATTGCTAGATGGAGCCTATTTTTATAAGAGTATAGGACAGCAGAGAAAGCTAGGCTCCCCCCCCCCCAAATCTCACATTATCTTCACTGACCTACCAAAGTGTTGCTGGTGATTTCTCTGGCTTGTATTACAGTATGTTGTAATAATGTAGACAGACAAGACACACCAGCTGGGACAGAGCGTCCGGGAGTGTTTTGACATCCCTCCCCACGCAATGAACTAGTGCGTCTTACTCCATTAATCCTGAGCTAGGGCTTGGGGGCGAACTAGGTCACCAAATAATGAGGGCACAGCATGCACTGCATCGTAGCATCCATCTGCCAGCTACGTGCTCTCGCCTCTGCCCGAGATGTGGAGGACTCGGGAATAAACAAGGCGGGAGGGAGCTTTTCAGCCAGCCCTCACTCAATGCTGGAGGAGTATTGCTAATACTAGGCACCATTTCGGTGTAATGTGAGTAAAAATAGAAAAAAAAGCACAAGTAGATCTTTTTAATATTAGGGAAAATGATCTGTATTATATAACAAGATGGTCTCTTTGTAGTATTTAATATTCATCTAAAAAAATCATAATTTTTTTGCTTCTTTATCATTTGCTGTTTATATGACATATATATATATCAAACAAAAACAGTACAGGCCATTTTACTGTTCCAGACATGCACAAAACAGAGGTGTGATTTAGAAAGCCAGCATTCCAGCAATACCTCAAACAAAGCTACCAATTCATCAATGGCTTCATCATCAAGGCTTCAGCAGTAACAGCTTGTGCTGTACTGTAGGCAATGACAGTGATCTATGATGCCCATATGGACACTGGTGACAGAACAAAGTGGCTCTAAGCACAAACATGACTCATGCACCCGAGAAATCTTCTTCAGTCTTTATCATCCTCATTAACGTACTCCCACCACCATGAAGCACGCTTGCAATTAGGCCATGGGGCATGTGTTAAGTGGTCGGTCAGTTCTATTAGGGTGAAGCCTGGTGGGGGCTTACTATATAATAACACTGATTAGTTTTTGCAGTCGTATGACATTCTTATGGCAGTCATTATAGGACTCCTGTGTCATTTCTTCGCTTACCAGAAAGGCTGGAGGTTGGAATTATAATAATCTATAGTAATATAATTTTGAGATGATTATCCAGGACATTTTGCAGTTCATTAGGCATATTACAACCAAGTATCTGACTATAGTTACAGTAATGTTTTTGTGATATGTCCTTATCAGCTTTTCATATTTGGATCTTGAAATGTTTGCTAATTTTTCTTGGCAAAATTGTTTAGGCTCCATCAGATTGGCTGGAGTTTAGCAGTTGGTTTTGCCAAAGAGAGTGAGGTTGGGGATTTTATTGAGCCATTTTAATGCATTCAGTTTCTTGGTATTAAACCACTCAATAGAATAATTTAAGGTAGTGAAATATAGATGCATTAAATTGTTAATAGCTAACTAGATAACAACAGAGATTTTGCTTGTGCAGGATATTTGGTTGTGAAATCATAAGTCAGTGTTACAGTCACTTTGGCTGTAGGCTACTGTACTAAATAGTATTTTAGTACACAATACTAGAATAGTATATAACAAACGACTCTTGTGTCAAATACAGGAATGTTTTTATCTATGAATGACGGTTTCTAACTCCTAAATCCCAAAATCTTACACCCATCAGCCTTAAGCAGTCCTTGCTCTTATTGTAGTTTCTCTATTCAGCTCCTAACTCTCTCAGAGCCGAACCATCTACAGCAGACTCTCTCGAGCAGAAACAGACTATAAGTTATGTTTTAAAGTGAACACTGCTGTGCATAAGCCAGTTATACAGTCAATGCTCCTGTAGCCAGCTGAGCAAGAGCTTTATGATTGATTGTGAGAGATGTGGAAAGCATCATACCAACTGCTGCCTCCAATTAGCTCTGCATCCACCATTGTAGCTCTGCATGGCAAATACACTACATCACGGAAATGAATGCAGCCTTCAGTATTGTGTGTGCACAGGGCACTGTGGGAAACAACAGCAACAGTGCAGTGAAAAATCTTAACTACAGAAAGATTGGAATAAAAACAAAACTACAGGAATGGTGCATGCTCACTCACTCATTATCTAAGCTGCTTATCCCATACTGGATTAATCCACGAAGACAGGGAAACGTCTCCTGGATAGGTCATTAGTTTATCACAGGGCAAACACACGGACAGACAAATACACAGATACAGACACACATATCTGGGAATTATTAGTAATTTAGTATTTCCAGTTTACCTCACTGCATGTCTTTAGACTGTGGGAGAAACCCCATACAGACATTGGGAGAATATGCAGATTCCACATAGAAAGGATCCTGGCCACCCAGCTGAGGAATCAAACCCAGGCTGTGAGCACTGACCACTATACCACCGTTGCACCAATTTGGAAATTCTTGCGTAAAGTCAAAAACAAATGTAAATACAAGCATGTTCACTAGTGTCCTCGGATATCTGAACCCCACAGTATATACATTTTGTCTCATCATTTATTACGACCAGTTGATTGAAACAGATCCTGATTTAAAAACATGCACAGGGCAGCCGTGGCCTTGTTGTTATGGAACTGGCCTTGTGACTGGAAAGTCCCAGGTTCAGTCCCCACACAGGGCAAGACACGTCTGAAGTGCCCTTGAGTAAGGCACCTAACCTCCCCAACTGCTCTCCTGGCAATCCTTGTGGATTGGGGCTCCCGGTTCTCCAGGCAAGTGAGTTCACTGCTCCTTAGTGTTCAGTAAGTGTGTTTCACTGCATGGAGGGGTTAAATGTGGAGGTCACATTCTTCTGTGTGCAAGTACAGTAGTTCACTTTCACTTTCCTTTCACATACTTGTTAACACTCTATGTAAACCTACATTGCTTTGACTGAATATTCACCACCTTTGTCTTTTCCACGTTAGTCTTTTGGTTGCTTGCATTTTGTCTGACTGCATAACTGATTTAATGGCAGTCCACAATCTGTTTGTTTAGGTATATTCTTTCACCAAATTTGTATTTACACTGAGGTCACCTGACACTCAGTTGCACACAGGTCGACTCCATTTAACTAATTTAATGATTTTTTTGATGGAGCAGAACTTATAATGTGTATTTTGTACAGATACATGAGATTTTAAGGGGGTGAAGCACTGCTATTGCTCATATAAGTTTCTTTTTCATCTGGTTTGACCGGCATCAACTCTGCTCTCTTCTCTCAGTGCGTACATAAAACCTGGAAATTGATTATCCACAGATGCTTATGTTACGTTCTTATCCTGCAGGATCTCTGAGTAGCAGATATTACCTTATTAAACCACATTTATCTGTGTTAGGAGATCTTAAAAATTAATCTGCAAAGTGGCAAAGTTTCTATGGTTAACTCCTTTGCAACCAAAATGTCAGCTCATTATCATTCAAGACAAGTCCACAGTTCTCATTAATCCCCTTTAGTAAACAATAAGAGGCACATTGAATAAAACACACATTTTTTGTCACTCTAACCTCCAGTGCCTTTGACAGCCAGCCTTTGGCAATGAATGTGCAATTAGCTGTGGTTGTATAAATATTTAAGGAGGCGAAAATACCTCTCTTGATAACTGTGTTTATTTTTCAGTGGGACAGTTTCAATATGGAGAGGTTAAATAAGGTTCTTTTATAAATATTTAAATGGAAAGACTTCGGGTGCTGGTCTAAGCTGATTTTAGAGACAGTTTAGAGGAGGATCTCAGGGAATCAGTGTTATGACACATGCTTTTAGATATTTATTGTAGGATGTATTAAATATTCAGGCTTTTATTACTCTCACACAGACCACAATGTACTGTTTTTGTTTGACTTTTAAGAGTTTTTGTGTGTGTGTGGAATATAAAGAAGATTACTTTGGGGTGCATATTCAATTCCTGAAAGACTGCAGCTATAATATTTCTTACATGTAGGATTTAGATGTAGATTTGATTTGTGGATTTAGATGTTAAATCATGGACTGATATTTTAACTAAATATAACTAAATTGAACTACATTTAATTGGTTATTTTTATATTATATACAACCTCCTTAATGTTCTTGCTAAGGGTAAAGAATAAATAAATTGAAAAAATATTATTTTCATTTAATAATAAAAATTCTTAGAAATTAACCCTTAGATTTGATATTATTATTTATATATATATGATAAGAAAGTACATGATTTTAATTAAATGCAAGTAAATGCAATGTGAAAAATGGCCCAGCACAGATTATAAATGTATCCCCTGTTCATGTAGCACAGTAACATTTTATCAGTTTCAAAATGTTTTGTCCGCTAAAGACCCGTAATATATATATATAATTTTTTTTTTTTTTTTTTTTTCTTAAAATCACATAACATTTATAAAGCTACACATTGTATACCAGTGTATACACATTGTATAACAAAGACTATCACACATTGATCAGTCTTGTAATTTGAGAAGTAATCAATCACAAGCAAACTCAAAAATGAGCCAATGGCTTTTGAAACTATAAACCCACAGATATGCACTTGCTAAAGTGCTGTGTAACATGATCCTGAGCATTGTACTCCTCTAAGCTCTTTCTAGCCACAATCCATCAGTTACACATAACATGACAACAGGAGCTGTTATTAAAATCAAACATACAAAGCATTGAAGAGAAGACATATATACACACATTTCAAGGATAATTAATTCACCAATTGTGTCTTTGAGGTAAATTTCAGAATCTGATATGAAAGAAGCGTGCCAAATTATTTTCCTATTTGGTTGAGCAATCCCATTAGCTGTGAAAAATGCTAAATCAGTGTGAAAAATTAGAAATCCTGCAAAATGTAGATGAAAATATTCTTTTGTGATAAGAACTATGCATGGATATCATCTAACCATAAGAAGAAAGATTAAAAATGAAGTCTCTGGCATTGAAGTTAAGGTTTGATGTGTGAGCCTGCTAATTTACCAAATCTTTTCTCATGGATCAATACGAACCAAAACAAGTACGAAACCATGTTGTTGGATTGTCCTGGCTTTACAGAAATGTGACACCATTCTGTGGTTGTAAAAACCTCTACACACAAACACACTGCTGGAGCACAAGCTGCATGCAAACAAGAGATTGTCTTTGGTCCAGTTGCAGCTACACAGCAACATCGACTTCAAACAGTCCTGAGTATAAAAATTAGGATTAAGATATTAGACAAAACAAAGAACTGTGTCCATTAAAGGAAGGTTATAAATTGTGGCCTGAACAATGACTACTTAAAAATGTATTCCATTTACATAATTATTCCACCGTCACTTGATCAAATAAAATATGTAACAATAACACCCAGCACCTGTTGTTACTGACACTTTTTATACCAAAGCAATTTATTAACAATTACATTTAAAAATGTATTAATAAACAATATTTAAGTATTTTTAATATTTAATAAAAATTAAATGTATAGGATACATTTGTTGTTAAATAGTTTGCATAGCTTGATACAACATTTGTGAGGGCCAAAATACTAAGTCTAGATTTGGATATTATGCAGATTACTAAAACTGAAGTGGGTGGAACCAAATGGTCACTTAACTTTTTTTTTTTTTTTTTTTGCTAATTTCTATGTTTAACCAATAATGACCCCCAAACATATTTAGATAATAATGATAAACAATTTGTCAACATTGTCAATCAAATTTAAAGATGTGGAAACTTTTAGCAAACAAATTATCTTAAAATAAAGTTCTCTGTACACCTTATTTTCCAGGAGATTGTTTCTGTGTGCACAAACACGTATAACACCCTCCAGTGCCTAATTTCCAGTGAGCTTGGAAATGAGACTATAATGGAGTTATACCAGAATGTAACATTACAATTTCATGACCATAACTTAATATTAACCTTGCCAAACATCTGCTGAAATCTGATTGGTCGATTGAGGATACATTATATACAGGTCTTTATAAAAAAATAAATAAATAAATAAATAAACATTTACAGACTAGCATATAAATGGAGCATATTTCATTTCAGCTTATTTTGACATGAGAAATAACTTTTGTCTTATCGTAGCCCTACTGCATATGCATGACAATACCCCAAACATTCTGTATGACCTCAAAAATTTGCCCTGTATACATTTTTAAAAATAAATATATATGTACATATTTACATTTTTTATGAATACATGTAGATAATTATTAGTTATAGCTGATTACGTAATTGACCTGATTGCACATTATAGGACTTTTTCCTCTGAATTTGAATGCATTTGAATCTGAATCTTTATCTTCATTAAAATGATCACATTAATATAAACCTGTGATCTGAATGATGGCCACACTATTGTCAGGGCCCCTATCCTGAAAAATGAATCAACCCTTTTTGGATACTTAAATTCAAGTATTAAAGAGTGCTCTGGTATAAAGTCAATCAGTTATTATTATGTCCACAGGATGCCAATCCATCACAGGGTACCCTCTACAAACACACACCCATTCACTTTCACACTCACACCTAGCTACAATTTAGCATATCCATTTCTCCCACTATGTGTGTTTTTTGGGAGGTTGGAGGAAACCGGTGCACCCAGTGAAAACTCCTCACAGACGGAGACCAGAGCAAGATTCCTAGAGCTGTGTAGCACACACACTACCTCCAGCCCCACCATGGCACCCTGGTATAAAGTCTTACTTGGCTTTCTTGTTGCATCCAACAAATCATCTCCGAACAACATTTATCTAATATATTTTATTTGCTATAATTGGGTTTTAATGACCCTTCAGAAGGAACAATTAGATTAACACTTATAAATGTCCAACATGAACTCAGTCATCAGTCCTGACCTACACTGCTATCACTGGTGGTCTGCCTGTAAAGTGTTCAGCCTTTACTGCCCCAGCTGAGATTTCTCTGGCTCAGCACAGACTTCAGGAAATCCACACAGTCAGTAGTAGGTTAGGTTTACAGTGTCTGGATCGGCTACGCATGGTCAGGCGGTGAATAAGCTCATGTTTTAAAGAGAAAAGAGCTGTATTACATACCGCATGGAACATGAGATGTAGCAGAGCTTCCATTAGTGTGAGCCATATCTCCAGTAGCAACCATTATGGAATTATTATTAGGATAATTGTAAATGCAATGTGAAAAATGGCCCAGCACAGATTATTAATGTGTCCCCTGTTCATGTAGCACAGTAACATTTTATCAGTTTCACAATATTTTGTCCGCTAAAGACCTGTAATATATATATAAAAAAATTCAATAGTTTTTGTTGCTATGCGATATTCATTTTCAAACCAGCACACTAATTAGTAATTATTCACTTTGGCACTGTTCCTTGTACTCTTTAGCATTGTTTTCTGGAAGAATGGCAGGAAACATAGACCAAATGTGTGAACTGTAATTCTCTATTCAGGAAGGAAGTGCTTGTGTCCAATCGTCTGAGTGTTATAATTAACAGGCAATGATATCTTAGATGCAAATGACTCCTGGCACATACACTAGTGAGGTTTTAGTAGATTATAATTATGTCTGTCAGTGGCCATGTTCTCTTTAGTATGTGTGTGTGTGTGTGTGTGTGTGTGTGTGTGTGTGTGTGTGTTTTACGGCTGGATTCCAAATTTCCTAACAAGGATAGGAATATCTGATTTGACCTTGTGGGGACATAAGGAAAGTGGGATTTTTTTGGTTGTCTTTTATTACTGAGGTTAAGGTTAGGTTTAGGCATAGTATTAATTCACTAAATAATTAATTAAATTCACCATTCAATAAATGGAAGGTTAAGAATAGCAAGACAACCCTGTGTGTGTGTGTGTGTGCGTGTGTGTGTGTGTGTGTGTGTGTGTGTGTGTGTGTGTGTGTGTGTGCGTGTGTGTGTGTGTGTGTGTGTGTGTGTGTGTGTGTGTGTGCGTGTGTGTGTGTGTGTGTTACCCAGAGATCACAGGGTGTGCAGTTGCAGTTCTACACAAGCAGCAGACGTCTCAGAGGTGTTGCTCTAAAGTGAAATCACTTTAGCCTGAAATGATCTTTCTCAGTGTCTCGCTCTCTCCCAATCACAGGCAGTTACATGATTGACATTGCATTCACTTGGAAATCTGACACTGAAATTTATACTGCAGCTCGATGTACAGGCTTTAAGAAATGTAATGATGATGATGATGATGATGATGATGTAGCAAATATGCACTTGCCTTTCTTTGTCTTAAAGAGAGAAGAAAATTAGATGCAGCCCTGGTATGAAGTTTCTAAAAGACAGACAGACAGCCAGACAAAAATATTTGGCTTTGATGTCCACTATCTGGCAGATTATTAAACAGGACTTGATACTGCACATCAAATTATTACGTTTTTTTATTATTTTTTTTTAAATTGGTTTTATTATTATTTTATTAAGTTAATAGTTTCCCCCAACTTAATGAAACCAAGCAATGATGAAACAAGGTCATAAAATTATAATGTGTGTGAGATCTCTCTCCTGTAACAAAACATGCTCACATTTTGAAGGATAAAGTGAACAAGTGCTCCTCTGATTACAGTTTACTGATCCTTTAATAAAAATAAAATGAGATAAACAATGTCCCTGATTAAAATATCATCCAATCCAGTGTCCTCTAAAAACTTCACCTCACACTTCTCACAGAGGCGTCTGAGTAGTCCACAGCTACACCTGAGGTCTGAATATCCACAAGTACAATTCTGGTATTATTCATACGATGCATAGCATGTTACTAAACTCTAAAGCCATGGCAGAAGCATGTGGCTTACATTTACAGTCTATGTTCGTTTCTCCGAGTTTACAAACACTAGCCAGCCAACATGACGCTTTGGGGCCTGTGTGGAGCCAATGCGGGCAGTAAGTTGAGCCTATTCTAGGCCCTGTTAGTGGCATGAAAGCAGAGCATATGTGGGCAATATTCACTGGACCTACATGGTGCCCCAGTAGGACATCCCACACAGAGCCCAAGGTATGGGCTTGCTCACAGAACACCCTAATAGGGGCCCCAAAATTGCTGAGGGCCCCACATGCACTGACCCACAGGGGCCCAACAATGGATTAAGGTAGATTTGTCCTGCCCGCCGTGCCCAGCTGTAATCCCACACCTACACCTACAGTGGAGCCACACAGGCATATTTACTGGATGGGTTTAAATTGTTTTTCTGTAGGTGTACAAATGAATTATATTGCAGTAAAATTTATTGTAGAAATTTGCCTGATGGTGATTATTTGAACTGAATCTGACCTGCCTGATGTATTCATCTCAGGTAATCTCTAATCTCCCTCTTTTTTGGTTCTAGGTTCCATTGCACGATGCTCCTATATCAAATACCACTATTCCTCAGCCACGATACCCAAGAATCTGTCCTACAACATCACCAAGACCATCCGGCAGGACGAGTGGCACTCCTTGCGTGAGTATTAATTTATTTTACAGTCTTTAACAGTATGTAAATTTAAAGCTAGAAGATTTTAATGAGAAACCTCGGAGGAAAAGTGATGAATGCTTTATGATTATGACTAGCTATAAAACGATACCAATTATAGTTTTTTTATGATTTGTTTTAACCTAAAACAATCATTCTTATTCATTACTCATTAACCATTTTAAAAAAGCCCTGTAAAATCCTGTACAAACTGTTTTGTTTTTCAAAGAAGGCTATGGTATAATGTGGAACAGGGCTAAAGCTTGTAATTATACTGAAACTAATGTACAAGCACTAATTCTCAGTTCATCCATTAAATGATGTCATCTCTGCCCTGCTTGTGGAAGTACTCAATACGTAACATTAAAAAAAAAATAGGTAAGGAGCTAGGAGAACTACTGTGTAGTTGAATATAGTCTGGTAGCGAGTTCCCAGTAGATCCAACCCAACCAAGTAACAGCCATTTGTTGTTCCTTCTAAATAGGACACAAGTCTCAAGTCCCAAATATGCCTTACTAACCCATTTTGTTCCTTTAGTAAAAGCCCACATAGCTATTAAAAGTTTCAGAAGATTAAAACAGCAACAAAGCCTCTTTTAAGTGTCATAAATCATCATCTCCAGGACTGCATATGGACATCAGCAAGAATATAACATGTAAATATAGCTATGTATATCAGTTACTGTCAATATTCAAATCAGAAGACTTATATAGTCTACTTAACCTGTTTGTTTAGCATATAAATAAAACTGTCTCATTTTTTTTAAAGATCACAAAGTAGTCAATATACAACAAAGTAAATTGTGTGCCTGCATTACAATTTTGTGATTGATTTAAAATTTTGTGGTTACATTTTATTAAATAAAAATATCAAAAAAATATAAAAAATATCAAATATCAAAAAAAGTCGGATTAAACATTTCAAAATTAGGAGGACCCTGGTTCTGCTAATAAAATATCACACTACTGCTTAACACTCAGCCTTTAAAGAATCACTCTGGGTCATCATTTAAAAAATTATTACTCAGTAAAAGCACATTGCATTGTATAAATTACAAGTCTTTTTGGAGAAGCCAGTCGACTAGTATGTCAGAGATCCTATTATAGAGTAAGCATGTGGTTGGGAGCAACCTGGCGGCAGGACTAACGGCGGACAGGGCAGGATAACACATGGCCTCAAACTGTCAGACAGTTACACTCCAGTGAGCCTCGAAGATCAACCTCTATCTGGTGAAAGGATAGACAACACTCCTTTAACACCAGAGCCTCTAGCAGCTCTTTCTCCAACTTTCTTAAAGCTGGGAAATGCTTTCTGTATTCTGTGTTGAGAGAATTCGTCATGTGCAAGACTAATGATACATAGTCTGCTAATGAATTATTCTGAAGTGAAATCCACTTATCCAGAGCGACTTACATTTATCGTATTTATACAGGTGAGCAGTTCAGGGTTGAAGGCCTTGCTCAAGTGCCCAAAAGTGGCAGTTTAGAGTTGGTGGGCTTTGAACTCATGACCTTCATGACATTAGCAAGAAAACAGACTGGCTGAGTTAAATACAGACAGTTAGTGTTAGCAAATGAGCAAAACTTTATTTACCTGAAACATATTTATTTCATTTGCGTTTTCATATTAAATGAAACGCTTAAGCCAATATACTGTATATCATATTTACTTAAGCAGAGCCAGAGTGTGGTTTTCTTCAGTTTTGCAGTCTTATAGATTTAACAACACTGTGTAGCATGAGGAGGACAACATAGTTGGCAATTTGGCATGATTTTCTTATCTTGTTCTCGTATTTCATGTGTCATTGTCAGCGCTGTTTCATACAGTATAGATTTTGTTTGTCATGTTTGTTTGTCATGTCCCTATAAGGGATTATTTAAAAATAAAATCTCCGCAGATTAAATCTATATCAGGACAAAATAGCCAAGTGTGACTCTAATGCTCCAGTGTGCGACTAAATAAAGCAGCAGGACAGGGTTTGGGAGATTCAAAATTAGTATTTTAAATCCACGTTGATCCAGAATTGTTGTAATGTCAAACCTCTGGACTGTCCCATTTCTTACAACCCAGTTTTGTGGAAGTGCACTGTTTATTTTACCCCACTTCATTTTAAACAGGCCACTACTAATTAAATCCAAATTTTTAAATTAATTTATTAATTATAAATAAAAACAATGTTGTGACTACTAAACATGGATGAACAAACCTGAAAAACAAATTGCTAGTCAGTTATTT
Source organism: Duopalatinus emarginatus (assembly GCA_028565595.1). NCBI lineage: Eukaryota > Metazoa > Chordata > Actinopteri > Siluriformes > Pimelodidae > Duopalatinus > Duopalatinus emarginatus. The sequence continues at coordinate 10,769,506 of JAOVVF010000014.1, read as the reverse complement.
TTAACACTAATATAGTGATGTAAATCTGTTATTAAAACTAATCACATGGCATTTAAAAAGTTAACTAGCACACATTGGAAATTTGAAAAGTTAATTGGTAGAGGTAACCTCTAAGTTCTTTTTTAAGGCAGGCTTAAAATTGCCAAGCTAGTTAGGCTGTATTTAGAGTTTGTGTCCAAAGAGTTCAAATATTCAGTTTCAGTTTCGAAAGAGTTACCGTTACAGTTTAAAGTTACAGAGATCTGTAAGAGGAAAGCAACTGGCTTATGCCAATTTTTTATATGCACTATGCAGATTATCCATGTGCATATTATGTGTAACCGCTTCCATTATATTTTTTTAGAACACCAGAACAGCCTTTAATTACAAAAACAGCTACAGAATTGTAAACGCAGACTGATGAAACAGTCAAAGAATTGCAAGACAAAGAATTAGTCATGGCAGAAACATAAGAGCTTATGCATGGCCAAAATTGGTGGTGTCAATGACACAACCAAGATGAAATTGGAATGGACGTGTTTCCAGAATTGGTAATTAAAAAAGCCACATTGTGTCCTGATATAAAACTGACTGTACTATGTATAGCAAAAAATATTTCCATTTCCAACCTAGTTAGTTTTGGGAACTTATTAATCTCAACCTGAAAATTACTGGAAGACACACAGGGTATTTGGATAATGTGGTTAATTAATAATTCTCTTTGTGTGAATTTTACTTACACATTACTATAACCATAACCTGACCATAGTCGTTCTTTTGCTGATGAACAGTTAGCTTCAAATTTCCAACCTGATTTCATGGAAAATCATTGATTTTGAACAGATTCAATGTTGAATTATGTTCAATTTAAAATGTAGGTATAAATGCTATCCAAATCCCTAACCTTATTCTTAAGCTTTTCATTCACATTCATGCAAATTATAAGAAGAATTGAAATGTCTTTGACTTTTTAGTAACTGAGCTATTTGAGTTTGATTCATTTATTCTCAAACAAATGTGGAACCTCATCATGTAACAGTCCAAAGCATAAAATACCCCTTGGCAATGTAAAAAATAGCTAATTCTTGCAATTTTGTGTTATTTGATTATATGCTTGTATGTCCATGTTTGGACTGTTTTTTTTCCCACACACACCCAGCATAGCACAGACTACTACTGCATGCAGATAAACAGTGTAAATCTTCCATTCTGACTGAACAGGACTCATTGAACTCACTGATTCATCTGAAACATGCTGTATGTGAGGAATGAATCTCATCCACTGTCATGACTCATACACAGATCCACTGAACATGAAAAATATGATCTCATATGTAACTCAAAGATTTGCTAATTTACACTGATCCACTAAATTCCAGATGACTGAATCATGATTGCAGTGATTCACTGAGTTCAGATCAGGCTTGGCACAGTATATCAACGACATCAAATAAAAATAATACCTGATTTTTTTTACATTTACACAGCATTATGTAGTTTACTCTAGCATCAGACAAGCATAAATCAGATATGTGTGGCATCACTAGCATTAATAACACAGACAGCAAATACTTTTGCTATTCTTGCACTGGCCATATTTTGACCCTGATTCCAATCACAACTCCTATAGAGTCTGTTTCAGTGATCAGACCATCTAAAAATTCAATCATCTAAAATGTGTTTTTTTTAGAGCTCTGAGTTAGAGAATAGAGATGCATACTTCGACCCTCAGAGTGGAAGGTCAGTCTCAGAGTAAAGCTAGCATCAAGCTGAGATGTTTAATGTCCTTATTACCAGCAATGCTGACATGCCGTTCTTCATCCAAACAGACGATACTGCCCTGATGGATGAGCTGTCATGTAACGGCAGAACCTGAATGGAAAAAATAAAGACCAAATAAACAAAAGCAGCCACTTTTTTTGGAAAGTGCCACATTGCTGAGTGCAAAATCTATGGCCCAGAGGGTGAGAGGTTCAAAAACTTTTGGTAAAAAAGACACAAGGATGAAAATCACTCTAAGTTAGAAATTAAGGAGGAGCTGTAGAGAGAGAGACTGAGAGCTCTTGATTGACAGAGTGGCATTAGAGAATATCAATCATCAAAAAAGATGCACAAAGACCTCAGCCAAAATATGTGGCATTGTCCTACCCAGATTCTGGTCACTTCTGAACTATTCTTGTTCTTATTTGGATGACAAGCTCAAACTTGACTTTCATGAAGAGCGTGAAATTGCCCAGTGGCTTAATTGAACTATTCCCACAATACATTTCAACAGACTCTCGAGTGGCATCAGCTGAACTTCAAAGCCTACGACATGTACACAGAACTCATTTGTAGCTGTCTGTCAAAATACTAGAACCAGGTTGGGCGCTGATAAAGTCACCAATAAAGCCACTTTTTCTGTTAGAGCTAAATATGAAAGCAAAAGGTTGGAACACACTCTGTCTTTATACATGCACATGCCTAATTTTTTTTATTTGCACATAGCTGGTGTAAATTAATTGGAACTCAATTAAATCCAGGGATTTCTTTCTCTCTCTTTCTCTTGGTCTCAGAGGGAAGAGGCCTTTTGATTTAGATTTTCCAAAATCAAAGTAGGTTCACAAAACAGGCTGTCAATAATATGGCAGGGAATAACTAGGCATAATGTTTAAACCTGTCAGTCTACACTAACTATTCCCCAGGACCTTAAATTTATCACACCACAGCATCCTAATCACAAGAACAGTACAATGTCAGGTGTCAACTCGAATACTGGTCAATTAGAATTTATAGACTTGGGTCTTCGCATGGATTTATCTATTCTAAAGCCCAAAATCCCATTTTGCAGAGGCAAGAGATGGAGGTCATTGCTACATTCATTTAGGATTTACGCTACTCACATCATAAACACAAGACACTAAAAACAAGACTGAGAACATTTGCATGAGTGGCCAGTCTTTTTAAAATGTGGGCTGTTTTTCCATTTGACTACATGTTTGAGTTTAATTCTGGGCCTATTACCTGCTTCCACACAGAATTCCTTCTGAACCATAAGTTAATTGCATAGTTCCATAAGTCACTTTTGTGCATGATGTCAAAATGGCAGTTATTAATAATAATAATAATAATAATAATAATAATAATAAAAATATCTTATAATACTAACACTTAACTAGTAAAGATTAGTGCTTCTTGGATAGAGGAATTCCTGCAAAAAAGCCAATTTATTATAAAATGTTCTCAGTGCAAGCACAAAGGTGAGCTGATTACAGTGCTCCAATCCTTTGAAAGTGTGGTTTTATACATCAGTAAGGCATTCCACCTCCTGTGCTGATCATAACAACCCTTTTCCTGTAATCATCAAACTTGTAACAGGAAGTAATGAGACAAATGAAACTAATCGTTTTTCTTAGTGTGCAGTACTGACAGCTTCCATATCTGATCCGGACTGAGCCACAGCTCACTTGAAAACGGCTTTGAGACTTCACCAAACATAGCAGTCTCTCATATCAAATGACGCAGTCAGAAAAAAAAGTGAAAATTAACTGAAGCTTACCAGACACTGAATTAAAAATGCATTTGCTACATAACCAATTTGGCCACAAGGGCTTGATCAAGCCCAGGCTATGAATGGGAGGAGGTGTAGCAGAGAATGAGTGGGTAATGAATGGGCAGTTAGATTTGTGGGTACAGTAATTAAATGTATTTATAGGCTGTTTGTGTTGCAGTGTGGATCTTTTGACCTATAAACGAAGACCAACACAGAAAATCTGGTAGGGACTTCTAGAGAAGGTGTGTTTGGTCAATACTGATCCAGGAGGCCGACAGAAGTGCTGAAAACCACTTAAATAAAAGAAATTAATTATCATTTATCTGCCGCCAGATGCTGCCCCTTACTGCCTACCAGGGCTTTTTGGCAAAGTTTTCATTGTGTGCCCAGTGTGACTTGTGAACGGTACATTTAAAATTTGCCTAAATTGATGCACAGCTCCTAAATGAAGTGCCAATTAAAAAAAGCACCAGCAATGGAAAAAAGCGAGAGGGACCAGTAACTTTAAGTTATGTATTGGCTTCTACCTACTAAAAATATTTATAGATGTGAGCAGGACCGAAGTCATATAGATATAGCTATAACTGGTATGGGTTAGAGATGTGAGGAATGGATCATACAAGGCAAAACCAACACATTGCAGTACACACAACTGTATACAACATACCACTGGGTGTAGAGTATGTGTGTGTAAGCTTTGATTATTAATTCTAACGGTTGATGTTTGAGAGCTTATTGCTGTATAATTAAGGGCTGATGCTGCATAGTGTCTATATAAGAGATTGTATGTGCTTGAAATAAAATCACCGGTATAAGACTGAGGCCAAACAGGATAATTTTCTGTCCAGTGCCTAATTCATCTACTGTAGCGTATCACCACTCAGTGTTTAGCTGCCGGTGAGCAAGGTGATAGGAAAAGGGAGGGGTGTCAGTCCCATGCTTTGCACCAAATTTACACCTCTCAACAATATAATTGGTACAGAGATAATTAGAGCAGCAAAAAAACTAAAGGTTTTTAATAGTAAAATACTTTAAACAAATGCCACACTTAATTAAAACATTTAAAACGTATAGGATAGATAAAAAAGGACACCTCAAAAAAGGTGGAAAATATATTTTTTGCCCCTAATAAAAAGAGTTTAACTTCTATTCAGTATTATTCACATAGATTACTGACCAGGATGGTTCACTGAACCGGATGACTGACAATCATATAGATTTTATGTGTCACTGAACAATGATCTATAAACTTCATTAGGCCTATCATCGTCACAGATGGTAACATAGCTGCCTCACAGCTCCAGCATCCAGGATTCGATTGTATGCTCTAGTTATGTTTTTGTACAGTGTTTTCTCTTTGTGTTTCCTCCAAGTGCTTGAGGTTGTGTAACTGCCTATACGGGAAACACTAGGCGAGATGTAGTAATATACCCTGCATGGGATGCTAGTCCACCTCAGGGTAATATACACAGATTTATAAATTTATCCACACCTACAGAGCAAGTGAGAGCACCGCTACAGTAACCTGGGCTCAGGATGGAACCAGTGACTTTGGAACTGTAAGGGTCCATTCATATAAATTTCAACGAGCTATTCTTGGACATGGACAATCAATGACATACATGTCATAGACAGATTGTCTGAGGACTGTTGTCACAGAACCAGTATTGTTTAAAACATTGTTTTATGATTGTATGCAGTCTCCCAGGCAGAAGTTAAAACCGTCACTGGTAGCTCACCAGGGACCACATTAGGGGCTATTAATCACACTTAAAGACCAACACACATAAGGTCAACCTGATGCTTAGTCATTAAACTGTGGGTGCGGTATGACCCCACATGATCTCCAGCATATGCAAGTCCTCCTACAGGAAACAATTTGACACTGAGGTGGTATGATGTACCACCCCTGAGATTAGTATTTTGAATTAACAGCACATTTTAAAGACTTTTATTGCAGAAATTGGCCAACAATTTCATTTTTGTATCTAATAAACAATGACGTTATATTTTGAGTTAATGGTTACAGTTTATAAAACAGACAGACAGACAGGTAGTTATAATAGCTTATTATAAGAGAGAAAATATGCACCTTCCTAACATTATTTCATTTTAGTCTTAGCCATATAGAATCTTAGTAACTTGTCATCTCACTCCTTTGTCTCTATGGAGATTACTCTTTGTCTGCTGACCTGAAATGATAACCTCCATTCTTTGATTGTATAGTCCTTTGTCTCAACCATGAGGTGATACCATCACCCCCTAAGATGATCAAAACTACTGACCCCCCCCCAATGTTGATACCCCAAGTGCCCTCACCTTCATCCCACACTTACCCCTCCTTTAACTGCTGTTCTTCCTCCTCCTTCCTCCTCCCAATGTATATAGGGTCCTCCCAAAGTACCTCTTACCAGACTTGACTCTGATCGACGTTGACCGATAAGACTGGACTCTGTTGACTGAGTAGACTGGACAAGACTATGCTAGACTGGGCTCCGTTGACCAACCAGACTGGACTCCATTGACCAAGCAGACTGGACTACATCAGATCATTGACTGACATAGCTGTACCATACATGACTCTCTGTATGCGTGAATAAACTCAAGTCAGTGCTGAAGTCTCCATACTCCAGACTCCTCTATCCAGAATTCCTAACAGCGTCTATAAAAAAAAATTCTAATCAGCCTTTCTCCGTTTTCCTTTCCTGAAGTCAAAGCCTGTCTGTCATGTAACAAGAGATACCGGGAAGCACAGAATCCTCTGTCCTGAAGACTTTCATGACAGAAAAGCTACACTGTAGTATACCTGAATATCAGTATCTAAATTAAGAGTGCACTTGTATCTTCTATATAAACTTGTATCTTCCATAAAAAGCCACAGACACTTTCATTGCTGCTGTTTTTGTGCGTTATTACTAGCTGATTACTCAGCATTGTAATTGAGTACGCCCATCTGTAATGACAACATTCCAGGCTGTAATTTAGTCTCTTTACCCCAGATCGTGATACTCAGAGGAAATAGCATGTTGAGAGTAATTAACTGTCACTGGTATAATCAGCTACTGTTAAGGTACGATAAAGCAATTTAGTCAAAACTGAAGCGGATCGCAGTACTATAGTATCACCCTGGATCTAAACTATCAATGCGGAAGTGCAAATTCATCCCCCACAAACTATTCATTTGTCCTGTGCCACATTTCAGCTCCAGCTCCTTGCCTCCTCTTGATTTCATTTCCCTTAGACAAGCCTTTTCCACAAGCATTTTGCATTAGTAAGTAATGAAAATAGAAAGTGGTCTCAAAAGACATCTGGGCCTAACATCCTCGCAGCTGCAGGATAGAGGGAATGAAGGAAGGGAGAGGTGATGAAAAATGATTTGGCGTGATATTTCCAAGAAACAGCCACAAGATCATCCTGTTATGTCTTCTGTGTGATATCCTCGACCTTTCTAAAGGCTGAGTCATGACAATCAGGAGGAGAATCTCGAGAATTTCTGCCTCCAAGCCCTTCCACTCTTGTTTCTCAGCCTTACAAAAAAGACGAAGAAATAATTGATTATATGCATTAGCACACAGTCTGAGCTCAACAAATGCCAGTGTTTCTAACTGGGTTTAGGTGAAGAGCCTTGAGCCATTAGTGAAAATGTTGTATTGATTGCCAGTATATGGAGTTTCCTTTTGTAACTGAACACTTGAAGCTTTTGTCATTAGGCTGGAAGTCTAGCTATAGCACATGTGACTGTGTGATGCAAAGATGCCTAAAATACAAATGCAGTCCGATTTTTTTGTAGCACATCCAGACGTGTATGTCTCTTACACCACAAGATGACAATTTTGCATTAATTGAAAATGCTAGATTAATATTTAATATTGTGGAACAACTCCAAAATTAATGCTGTTAGGAACGATGCCGGAGGCTGCACTGGATGCGATTGCCGAATAGTTTATTAATGCAGTTCAGAGAATCAGACAGATAATTCAAAACGTCAGAGAAAATCAATGTCAAACAGGCAACGGTTGCAGGATGAGTAAACTAGGCAAAGACTGAAGTGAAAACTTTAAACAAGCAATGGTCAAAACTCAATACAGAATCAAGCACTTGGTATGTCAGAAACTGAACCACATAGAACCAATTTCTATGTTTCTAGATTCTGGGAACAGATCTAGATCCCTCAGCAGACTCTCTTTTTGCTCTGTGCTGAAGCTAATAAGATGTGGAAAACGCAGATTGTCACCATTAGCAACAAACCACCAAAACCATCCTAAAGACTTTCCTACAGCAGACAACTTAAAGACACAGCTTGACCTGCTGACTGTTACAAAGTGCCGACACTGAAGACTCTTCCAAAATTTCCAAGAATTATCTCACTCCAAAAAAAAAGTATATCGGCCGTTCCATATAGGTTTTTAGATCCATGGATGTAGAGTGCTCTGTCACACAAGTCTCTGTTAATGAGCCGTTACTATAGAAACGTTTAGACTGAGCACATTGATGCAACCCCTGTAACTCCCAAAGCTGCTGTTTAATTAACAATGAATTAAAAATTTATCAACACCTTCTTATCAAATCAACCAATCAAACTGAGCAAACTATTGGTGAAAGACACTTATACATTTACACTCCTCTGATAGACAGACAGATAGATGGCGTATAACCACAATAAGAAAGGGATGTATAGGGGTTCTGCTATGTACAAATATGGAGTAAAACACAGTAAGGAGGGGATGGGGAACCTATTAGTTATCAAGCGGTTAGATCATCTTTTGTGCTGAAAGAATATAAATGATAATATTGTCTAGAAAAGGGGCTTCAAATGTTCAAAAGTTTTATATGCTGAGTGCACAGATACTAATCACTGCCTGGCCATCAGCTGCTATCAGTTCCTGCATTGTTTCTGCTGTGTGCTTAATCTCACTCATCCACAACATACTGCCACAGTGATAGTGGAGGTAGTTAAGAAAACCTTCAGACTGTAAATTGCAGAATGAAAGACAAATCTGAGAGTTATATATCACAAGTGCTATTTGTGCTTATTACATACACAGTTGAAGATGTTTCCTAGATTTGAAGAAGAATTATTATATATTCATTTGACTCTTCTAATGGGTAAATAATGACTGGTAAAATATATAAAAAACCTAAAGAAGAAAAAAAAGGAGAAAAAAATTATCCAGATTTTCTTACTAAATTGAAAATATAAATATACTGTTTTTGAAAATACGAGATCTATTGCACTGCATGTTTCATGGAAATGTATGTTGAGTTAGTTAAATGACTACTTGCAAAACTTCAGCTCATTTTGCTTTAATAATCTAACTAAAGTCATTCTTTTTCAACTTTTTATTCAAGTGAAGTCAAACATCTCAAATCATGCCTAATTATCAGGAGAAAGGAAATAGGTCTGAATTATCAGCCAGACAAGGCTAATAGTCCTGAGTCAATAAGCCTCATTACACACATACGTGTGGGGTATTTCAGTTTAGCCAGAATTTTAGTTTTAGTGACTGGTGACCCTGAAGACTCTTCTGTATGCACCAGCATGAAAAAAAGTCATTAAGAGCATTTCATGACAAATAAATGTGTTCACTTCTGAAATTTTTTAAATATCCTTAAAAGCATGAATCATTTCGCTTTTGATTCATCTCTCTATTCTATGATGGGTTAAGGTCACATTCCTTTACATTAATGTTAATCTCTTTTTAACTCTAGGTTAAAGGTTTATTTAGTGCAGATTTATGATTTATGATAAAGATTTATGAAGTGCAGTGAACCACTTACTGACCACTGTGTTTGTACACATGCAGGAATTTGTTGCTGATGTTCTCACACCTTGGTGCCGTGACCCAGTCTGGACATATAGGTTTAAATAGAATTATTTTTAAAGTATGACCTGTTCAGTACGGTTTCCTTTATTAGTGGTGCAGTAATGCAGTATCCCTGTCAATCTTGCCCCTTTTTTTTTGTAATGCGTTACTTCAGATGATTGAGATGATTAATTGAAGAAATAATCAAGGGGATTAAGATCATAAGAGTAATGTGGTCCCATTCCACAGTGCCACTACTCCCACTCCAATTTTGAAAATTTTAGTGTGCCGATATATCCAGATATTATAGCCCTCTGAGCTCCAGGGTCCTGGGACTGATCCTGAGCTCAAGTTTATGTGTGCTTGGACTTTTACATCCTTATGTTCTTATTAATTCCACTGTTTCCTCTTACTGTCCAAAAATAAAGCATGGTGCTATGTGACGAACTGGTGTTTCTTCCACTTTGTTCCCAGTGTTACAGGGTTAGATTTAGATACTGCATGACCCTATCCAGGATAAAGCAGTTAATTAAGATAAATTCAATATTCACTATTAGACTATGTGCTTTTAAATGATGAATTAATACCAATATATTTTTAGACATTTTGGTTTCCATGCGATGAAAATTTCAACTTATTTCACCCCGAGTTTGCAGCTTACATTTCTGGAATCCTTCGGCATTTTTGAGATACATCATAAGGGAATCTTTTTGCAGCTTGCCTCAGGGCTTAAGCACTGGCCTGTTTTTATTCAGTCGCCTCTCAAGTGTGTGCTGACTCACCAACTCTGAACTCTGTTGCGCTCTAGTGTATCTCCAGATTGATAAAAGCCAGGAAGTCACCTGTGGTAGGAAGCATGATAGGGAAAAAAAGCAAGGACATGCTTTAAGCCAAGCTTTTTACATTGCTAGATTAGATTGCCATGGTCAGCGATTCAGGCCTACCGCTACAGTACTTAAGAGTAATGAGCACCTCTTGTGATTGCAATCTAATGTAGCCTAATGTAATATTCTTTAAAAATGAACATACCCATAAGTACCTCATAAGAACGAGCGTGGAGTGGTATTAGGACATATCTATGCACATTGTGAGGTCGGTAGTAGCAGAGAGAGTACCTGTAAGTGGCGATTTGTAAATAAGGGATTTCACAGGAGCAAATGTATTTCTTATGGGCATTCAAGAGAAGTGCATAACAGCAAGAGAGAGTGTTAATTGTGAGCCAGATCTTATCACCTTCATTCCCTCAGCGGTGAGGACAGAGGCTGTGTCGCCATTGGCTGTCACATCCACAGAGACTCTTGTGGATTAGCAGAATTGCTCGACTGTGGCCCGTGGCTTTCTGAGTTCATTAAGCTCTTGAGTAGGGGCAGCTTAATGACAAACGTTCGAATGACTCAACCACTAATTTTTTCGGTGGCGAGTAAGTGCACTCCTCGAGTTGCATGCCCTACCTTAAAATTAAATAGCTCTAAGATGAGCCAATTACAAAACATCAATGGACTGGATTTAAGGTGCACTTGTAAATCCAGGATAATTATTTATCTGACAGTAGGCTTTCCTCTAAATGTACATTTTATGAAGAATCCTTGATTGGGCTTTAAATCTTTAATCTTTAATTGAGTGGCAACAGGTCACAATGAATAATATAGTATGTTTTCAGGCTTCAGGGTTCTTTTTCTTAGCTGCTTGGAGCAAAAATCAGTCAATTTCTTCTAACCCATTAAACTTATGGCGTCTGTCAGTGGGTAAGAACTTGTATTCTTTACTCTCGTAGTAGCAACTAAATGTTTCATAGTTACTAAATAATTAAGGAATAAAAAAATGGCAAGATTTTATTTGGTAGAAAGATAACCAACAACATGGTGGTATGATCTGTTACCACTACAATGTTGATTATTTTACATGATCCTAACATTTTATTGCTCTTATACCACAGCAGTTATATTTATATAACTTTTTTATAGGTACATTTTGTGAAATGTTTGCAGAGCAAGTTTACTAGTATTATCATTTATCTTATAACAGCTACAAATTGTCCCTCAGAAGTCTCTTTTTTTCTTTCATGAAGTCATGTCAAGTAACCGAAAACCAAAAATACATTGAAGTACTAGGAAAAACTGGTACCCCAGTCTAATACTCGGTAGGCCTGCCACCATGGCATGGACTTTACAAGCTTTCAGAAATATTCAATAGACAACGAACACCACACTTCCTGCAAAACAGTCCACAACTGTGTGGCATCCCAGATGTGTTGAATTACGTTGAGATCTGGTGACTTAGGTGTGTGGTGGCACATTGTCCTGTCTAAAGAGGCAAAACCCTGCAGAATGAATACACAACATGAACAGGTGTCAGCTCATCAGAAAGGAGGCACACATAACGTTCACCTGTCCGAGACATTTGTAGACGTACCGAGGGTCCTATGGAACACCAGCTAAACAAAACCATAACACTATGGAATCACTACCAATCTGTACCAGTTTTTTTTACAGTCTTTAACAGCAGTTCATTGTGGAAAAGATATGATATTAGAATGAGTGCTGTTGGTGTGATATGTTCTAAGATATCAGCTTAATATCATTCTAATTATAAGCTAGGACTTTGTGTTTAACCAGGTGTACATATCACCCATTCTTTATTGGAAGACATAAAAAAAAAAAACAACCACTGTGACATTTCAGATTCACAGGGACATGGTTCTGTAGACATAATCGATGCCTGGCCCATCCCAGAGACATCTTTGCAGCCTTCATTATGTTGTTGGAACCATATCAGAGCTATGCATAATTATTCACCATGTCCTACTTTGCCCTTGCAAGTGCTCCATACAGATTTTATGCTGGAGCTTTAACAACCTGATCTTGAGAAATACATTGACGACACAACATCTCGGCCAAATCGTCTCTGTTTAATGGAAACACACATGAAACCAACAATCAAAATACCATTAAATATTAAAATGAGTTGGCTAAATATAACAGAAATAATAATAAGGATAGGAATGTACAAATACGCATGGTAGCGCTGCAAGACATTTTGAACATAATGGCTTTTGTTAATCCGCTGGATGCAGTGCTATATTTATCCATATGGATGGATAATCTCTTTTCTACAGCACTTAAGCTTTTTTTCTTTACAAAAACAGCCTCTCTCTCCCTCTCTGCCTATATTCCCTACTCCACTTAGACTGTCTTGGGTGGACAATGATGAACTCAGCTACAGTTCAACTCAGGCTACATCTATGACAGTGACTCACTTTCTCTAGCATCCAGTCAATACAAAGCCCTTTAGAGATCAGGGCCTTGGAAACTCCTGGTCATTTTCTCCTGTAAATGTGCCCTGCTTTACAGAAAATCTCTACAGAGAAACACTCTATATACATAGCTAAATGGTTATTTATATGAACATGTAACTCCTTCATGGGAATGACATCTAAATAAGTAATTACTATTAATAACTCAACCAGCTTGGCAGGGACTGAAAGGAGATGCAATCAGAAAGACGTAATGTCAAGGATAACTCTATTATGATCGATCTCTCACCAGATGATCTGGAAACAGGCCGCGTGATCAGACTGATCCCGCTTACCCCTGCCTGAAGACGTGGCAGTAATAATTAAATTTACACCCTAAAGACAATCTGATGATGTGGGTGTTTCCTTTGATTTAAAAGCATAGTCTCTACAGCCTTATTGGGGAAGTGTGGTAGAGCGTTACACCTTTTAGAGCTAATGGAATACATGAATGTATCTGAGATCCAACTATTCCACAAGGGTCACTTGGAATCTCAAACACGTAACATCATCCTGTTGTTTTCTCAGAGAACAGCAGATGTTATCTCCTGAGGATGGACAGGGCTGGACATTTTTGTTGTGTGTCTGTGTGAGTATGCATACTGCTGTTTGGAATGCCTGAATAGGAGATGAGGTTGGATGTGTTCCATGTATTAGCTCTGTATACAAACAATGGAGCTCCTCTGAAAGTATAGAAAGTGTTTATGTTAGTGTGCACATGCTCTTAGTTCTATATAAGATGAGTACATCTGCACAACATTGGGGACAGCCATGGCTTGATGGCCTTGTAACCGAAGGTTGCCCCCCCCCCCCCCATTCTGACAAGCCACTAATAAAGTACCCTTGAGCAAGGCACCAAACCCCTGTTCACTGTGGATAGGGTTACTCCCTACTCTGGGCAAGTGTGTCCTCTGCCCCTTGTATGAATTTTCACTATAGTGTGTATCACTTCACAGTTGGGTTAAATGCAGTGGTTAAATTCTTTTGTGCACAAGCATAGTACGTCAATCACTTCGCTTTCAAAATTTGAGCAAAATATGACGAAAGCTATGTTGTTTTTAGTTTTTAGTTAAACTATTGCATTTTCTTGTTGATGACTGAGTCTTGTGTAACATTCAGAGAATTGTAAACATGTTATGTTCAATATTGTCGTTAGGGAAACTAATGAATGTGTTTCTGATGAATGTGTGATCTCTAGGGTTGTCAGATCTGTTTGGTAAATACTTATGAAAAAGTAGTATCAAAACACTAAAATGTGTCCTAAAATGATCTTACATATACTGTCATAAATACAGGAAAGAATTCTAATCAATGCAAACAAATGCCATTCAGCGTTGTTAACAGTTCCAAAGTAAGAACGGGCTCAGGATGATAATTGCTAACAATGCTAATGTTCACAATGAGATGAGGATAATGGTTGCTAAGAATTGACAAGCTTATTTATAAATCATTCCCATCAGACAGATTGTGCCTACATGTGTGTAGTGCAGCAGGAAGGGATCTGCAGTATACAGCAGCTATAGCGTTAAGGTTTTCAACACCAACTTTATGTACATAAGGTTTAACCACAGATACTAAAAGAAAATGTTTTGCATGTTAGAGTATAGTAGGTTGTCTTTCTCCTTTTTGAGTAGTTGAACCTACTTAAAGTAAAAAAAAAATCATAACCCCAATACAATATTTACTTGCCCTGAGTGCCTGGTCTACTGATTTGTCCACCCTTTTTGTTAAAAAAAAACATTTAGGACACTCAGAGTGGATTCCCTTGTGGTGCTATTATCAGCTAAAGCTCAGCGAACCAAACATTTATCCTTGCTGCACTGCCGCCATTTTCAGACCTACTCCTTTCCTCTTCCCAAAAGTGCAGCCGTAATCTAGTTAGTCACATTGCAGAGCCTGTCCACTGTTGGCCAAATCCCAAACTAATTTGGACTTTAAAGAGGAGAAAGTAGTTTTACGCCATGTTGCCTGGCTGCCACATAGAATTTCACACCACAAGATCATACTGTTCTGTAGTATTCTTCTGTTTACTGACATTGGTTTAACTCGTACACTGAGAAGCCGACTCAAGACTACACTTAATCTGACGTTAATGCTGATTAAAATTCGGAAACCTACACAGTGAGTGGCACTCTGTGTAATCAAGGCGACCACATGCTTCATGAATATCAATAAGGACGGCTTACACATTGTTCAAATCTGTGTCCTTTCCACATGAGCAAATGTAGTCACTATAGCCTTGTGATACATCATGTCCACTCAAAGAGAGGTCCTGTAGGTTATTTTCAATCGACTGCAGAGACATTTTTCTCTCAGAAAACAGTTATATTAAAAGGTCTTGCCAACATGGATTCAAGAAATCCTTTGTATATAAAAGACTCAAAACATGCTACAAGTTTCCGTCATGGCCCCTCAGGCACTAAGAGGCTTAGTGAACAGGAAAGAAGTGAATCAGAATTAGGTATATACTTTACTCAAGCACACAGTGAGGTAAGAGAGGTAACTGAGAATGTACCTAATCCTGATTCAGAAAGAAGCCGTGCGCTGTTTAGGATGTATTTGGTGTCAGGCTTGGAGAGGATTTGGGATGCAAGTGCAGGGTTTTATTAGCAGACAGTTACAAAGGATACAAATAGTTTGGTCAACAGACTCAATAAACTTATCAAACAAAGAACAAAAGCAGAACAGCATGGACACAATCAACCAGATCTCTATTAGCATAGAATAGCATGGACACAACCATATCAGTATTAGCATAGAATAGCATGGACACGATCATGTCACTATTAGCATAGAATAGCATGGACACGATCATGTCACT
>JAOVVF010000014.1:10678920-10694567 GCA_028565595.1 Duopalatinus emarginatus | reverse complement strand
TATAAATAAATAAATAAACACTCTCTATAAACTTTAACCCTTTAACAGATGACAAAGGGTCAGTTTAATCATTGTGAATTTTAGTAAGTAAGTAAAAAAAATACACTTAAAGAGCAATGGTCCCAAGTACATCACTTAGATCTATCTAAATGTTCTTTACATGTATTACGTAGTATATCTAAAGGCTTTTTCCATCACAGCATTACAGTGCCTCCTTGTGGATTAGTGCATGCTTTGAAAACTAGTGCCCATTCTTACTTGGTCCATCTGAAGTTAAACAGTACTAGGCCTATATTAATCTTTATTAGGACATTTGGCATAGGACAGCTGGCATTTCCTGCTTAATCTGGAAACCCCAAACGGCCCTCTAAACTCACCTGTAATGGGGATTCCTCCTAGACCTGTACTATGCTGCTGCGGCAAACTCAAGTCCAAGAAGCTGCTGTGTTGTGTGGTGTGGTTCAGGTGTGGCAGGTTTGCACGTGCTGTCATAGTCAGCCAGCTGTGGCGAGATGCCAGCGCCTGTGTGTGACCAGGCAAGCTGAACGAGGCGTAGCCAGGCCGCTGTAAGTGCTGAGGATGCTGGATATGGTGGGAGAAGGCTCGCGGGGCCAGCCCACAGTTCGGGGGAAGGTGTGTGGACAGGGCAGGAGGCAGCATGGGGCCCTTGGCACTGTGAAGCAAGCTGGGGAAATGCGGAGGAAAACCTGGTGCTGGGGTCACATGGCTCATGGGCACCGAAGTTTTGTCCTGTACTGAAAGCTCCTTCTCGATGAGGTCAGCTAGTGCTTTACTCGTGATGTCGAACGGGTCAAAGCCGAGGTCGTCCTCCTGCTGCTTGGTGGCAGAGCCGAAGCCGAAGGCTGCTTGCCAGTCTGTAGAGGAAGAAACCGGTATAGTATCTGTCAAAGAAAAAAAAAAAAAAAACATACTTTTAATTATTAAAGCATATTTAGACACAGTCAATGAATACACAAACACAGTGCATTCTTTCTAGCTTATTTTCCAAATCTGAGGCTACCCATGGGCACCAACTCAGCCAATGTGTGCAGTTAAATATGAGGAAAAAAAGCTTTCCACTGTTCAGTTCCTGGAAGCCTGTGCCCATGATAATCCTCAGAAGGTTGACTGAACATGAATATTTGATTATGGGCACTACCATAATTTCAGTACTTTTAGTTTTATAATACTCTACTAGCAAATTGCCAGGGGCAAGCGTTTTTTACTGGAATTTTTTTTTGACATCTAATTGTGCTACAAGCAGCCACATGAATAAATTAACTAATACAACATTTTAAATTCACAAGTAAAAACATGGGATTTGAATGAGAGTGCTACGCTAACCTGATGTAAACAGGCTCTGAGGTTCAGGGGCGGTGGGCCAGTCTGCATTGCTCTGTGTGGAGCTTGGGAAACCGGGAACACTGCTGCTACTGGGGATAGGATTTGGATGTCTGAAGTTACTGTTGTCGGAGAACAGAGACTGTGACTCGGTGCCTGCTCCGTCGAAGGGTGACCGCACTGCTAAACCTGCTACATTGGCAGGCACTACCAGACATGGCTTAGCCAACCCTGGAGGGGGCGACGGCGAGTCACTGCAGGGAATCTGAGTGGAGAAAAAGTCTATGTCAAAACTGACTAATCACACAGGAAGGAAATGAGGAACCAAAAGTAGTGATAAAAAAGGCATCATACACTGGAAACTCTAGATATATGAAATGAATCATATTGTTACAGATTACCAAATAAGGGGGTACTTTTGATCTAGAAATTACCTGTGGCATCTCTCCATTTCCTATACTGATGGCTTCTGCTGATTTTTCACTGGGACTAAAAAGAAACATATAATTACTCGTAAACAGTTTAAGTAGTGACAGAAATATTATATAATAGTCATAAACAAGACCACTTGTGAAAATATCAATACATAACTGATCTGACATTATCCAATCATATATCTATTCAGTATCATAATATTATTTACTGTGATGCCTGTGAGATTAGATTTTATTATACAGTGACACACAGCCCTATTAAATTATCATCTTAACCAAAGCCATTTTAAGTGCATAGCTATGGCTGTAAAATAAAACTACTCGTACTTAATATAAACATACTATGCTGAACAACTGCTGAGGCTAAGGGTTTTTTTTTTTTTTTGCAATAAATAAATTTTACAAATAAAACTTTAGGCTTGAAAAAAATATGAGATATGATACACTAGTGCAGTCACTGCAAAGTGAGAATAAAACCTGTCTGATTATATTTATGTCCAAATTATATATTGTATATTTTGTACCTTGCAGGTTCACAGTTTGAAGAGAAAGGTGAGAGGGATGGGAGAGGTCCAAGGCCAAGCTCAGACTCCGGCCCGTCAGGAGTCAAGTTCTCACAGTCTGAGCCTCCATCCAGAGGCGGGCTCTTGCGGAGATCTGGAAGCCCATTGGGTGTCTTTCCCATAGGCTGTAACGATGGCCACGCATCTTTATTGATATTATTGGAACTATAAACCAAAACAGAGAAAAAAAAAAAAGACATAAGAACAGGAGATGAAAGACAACAAAAATCTGCAAAAATAATAATAAAAAAAATTACAGCACAAATTGCACACATACATAAACAACTATAGTAAATATTAGTAACAATGTGTGTGTATTCTCTGATAACACTGCTGTACAGTAGAGATATCTAAATAAAATAACTGGCCCAAACCTCTGTACAGAGCCTGATTTGCTTTTTGTCTTTTCCCCAGTCCCAGTAGATGTCTGAAGGAAGTTCGGATTCATTTTGTAGAGCTCTTGTAAAAGTTTCTGTTCGTATTCTTGATGCTTTCCCGCCTGCAATTAATGAACAGTCCCCCTTAGACTCAAGTGTCTTTTTAATAAACCAGAGGTTCAAAAAGGTACAAACTTTACCTGCATCTCCTCTTTTGTGAAACTGGCTGCCTCGTCACCTAGCTCATGTAGATACATGCAGTCTGGTTTGGGACACTGCATGCTTTTTAGAAAGTAACTGCAGTACTTTGTTGTACCTAAAGATGCCTGCATTATAAATGACCGGTCAGTTGCTTTGAACAATGTAATAAAACTAGATGACAAATTGCCATTAAGTGTTATTTAATGTGTTACCTTTAGAGTTCTGCCATCTACTACTACGTTGTTAACACACTGTATAGCTCTAAGCGCATCTTCTGACCGAATATAAGTGACATAGGCACTAGCGCTAGGACCCTGAGGGAGATATGGCAAAATGAAAAGGCAAAATGAGCAAGTCATTCAGTTTGGGTAACATGACATTTAGTTAAATGTTTGACACTGATGTAAAAAGCACATTTATGTATGTCTTTATGTTTTAAATTAAAGTGTAATGTTTGCTATATTAAAGATCACCTGTGAGCCAGCATATGACGTGCTGTTGTTGATGACCACTTTATGGATCTTCCCAAACTTCCCAAAATATTCTGGCCTCTTCAAGACCTGAAAGACAACGTTTACAAAATAAAACTTGGTTACTACAATTTGGAAAAAACAAACCAAGTCTAAAATAAGAAGCTAAAATGTGCTCCCAAGTGGCACAACAACAAAAAGTTAAAATCCTGATGATCCAATAGAAACCTGTGCTGGGAGATTAAGAGAGAAAATCTGGCTGTGCTTTCTGGGTGATGGTGATGCTCTGTCCCCCTTCAATCATAGTGATTCTAACCAATCATAGGCCTCTGTGAACTTTATATGGAAGCTATTAGCGCTTGTATAAATGTTCCAAGTGTTCATCCGTGGCATAGCAGCATTTGGAAAAAACACAGTTACTGACTTCACGAGTCTCGTAGGAAGCACATTCTAGGCATTGTGTGATAAGAAAATGGATTGTTATCCTTTTAATGTGTGTAAATTAACCTGAATAAAATAAAGTAATAAACTAAACCACTGGGCAGCTCTGAAGATATAAAATCTTTACGGCTGTTGTGTTCGTCATTTCATAGACAGACAGATATTTTTAATCAGTAGGTGCTTTTAAGCAGTAAATCATATACCTGGCCTAGATGCTTTTGTTCACTTAAGGCTGCTCTCTTCTTAATCAACTCAACCGAGTATCAAGAAATAAGTAGAAAAACTGAACAGGGGGGGCATGATATTCCCAACTCGGAGCCAGGAGGAATTTAAATAATAAACTTTACGCCTTTACACCTTCACAAATTGTATTCAAAGACTGAATGTGCCAACTATTAGCAATAGCCTGTCTGTCAATTTTGCACCTACACGACTCGGTAAGTGCTAAAATAGTAGAACAAGACGACAGAACTAGGCTGATGTGAAAGCATGTAGAAACAGCAAAACATCCAGTTTTACCAATGAAACAGAGAATGAAAGCAGAACAGGAGCGAGATGGGCTAATGAACATGGAGGACTAGGATAAATACTGGTGTGGCTTTAGAGAGTTTAAAATGTATTAAAATCTATGCACTGGCAGCTGTACAGGGAAATATTTAGTTTTGCATAATCGAGTATTTATCATCACATAAAGCAAAATCAACACACCAGGTTCTAAATATCTCTTCTGAGTTTTCTCTGGCAGCATGTTTTTTTGCTATATTCACAGGGAGGGGTTTTTGCACTTTTTTTGCAGGTCCTGAAATGTACAGTACGTTTTTTAAGGCGAAACTATATCACCACAAACACGCTGCTCTACGTATGAATGTTTCCTGAGCTCTATGCTCCTCATCTCATTCAGACTGTCTACGTACAGGCAGACATGTTAGCGCTCTGCCTCTCCACTTCTCACTCTGCATAATTTGTTCGGTGCTGGGAGCTATTCAGGGTGCATGATGTCAGCAGAGATGGCAATCGGGAGATAGAATGAAAGAATAGGCAAGAGAGAGGGGGAACAAGTGAGACACAGAGAGAGATGCAGTCCGTGGGCATGGAGCAGACTGACAGCGGAGGCTGAGTGGAGCTGCAAAATGTTCCTGTTATGAAATATAGGACAAATCTCTACAAATCGATGTCTAAGAAGGCTCTTGCAAAATTTTCTCCCAAATTTCCAATGCAACGGAGGGTCATAAATGCTCAAATATATTGCACAAACCCTTTCTGCACAAAGAAAAATGTCTAAAACAATTCAAGTTAAATTCATTTTATTAATTCCTGGGTCCAAATCTGACAAAAACATGTGATTATTTATTAAAAACTACTTCCCTTTTTAATTTATATAACTTTTATGAGCATTCATAAGTAAAACAAAGCCTTGTGGAAGAGGATCTGATTACTGAGGTTTATGTTATAAGCCTTTTTTCTTTGTATTATGCATTGTGGGTCTCTGAATAACACGTCACATAAATGTACAGTTGCTTATTTTATATTTGCATGGATGTGTGTGGGAGGGCAAAAACCCCCACAAGAATAGGAATAGGGACTTTTTCCCTTGCCACTGTCGCCACTGGCTTGCTCATCAGGGATAAAATTTCTAAAAATTCTATAAATGTATAACCCTTTTCATTATATCTGTAAAGCTGCTTTAGGACAATGTCGATTGTTAAAAATGCTACACAAATAAAATTTTAATGAATTGAATATCTAATAAAATCCATTTAAGCAGATCCCTAAATAAAAAATATAAATGGAAAAAATAATAAGAATCTTAATATTGCATCCTGAGCAGCTGCATCACTGCCTGGTTTGGGAACTGCACCGTATCAGGTCGCAAGTCCCTGCACTGAGTAGTGAGCACAGCTGACAAGATCATCAGTGTCTTTCTCCACCATCACAGACATTTACACTACAAGCTGCATCTGCACAGCAACCAGCATTGTGGATAACCACACACACCCCTCACACACATTCTTCACCCTCCTACCGTCTGGAAAAAGGTACTGAAGCATCCGGGCCTCACATCCAGACTGTGAAACAGCTTCTTTCCACAAGCTATCAGACTCTTGAACAACCAGAGTCTGGTCTGAACAAATGCACACATCAGTGACTAGACTGAACACACACAAAAACTTTTCAAACTGTCTAAACATCTGCTGCTAACGTCTATCCAACCGGATAACATTAGTATGTTGCGGCTAAAGGCATAATTCTACCATATGCCTAAACCAAACCTTAACCTCAGTAATAAAAGGCAAAAAGTCTTTGTTTTTTTTTTTTATCACTCTTGAGACAGTGGTGTTGGCGCATAGCATATTAATTATCTGCATTATTAATTATATCAGTACAAAGACAAAACCGCGTGTGAAGTCACCTCTGGATCAGCGAGCCTCTGCGACAGCCCCACAACAAACACCAGGTTCCTCTGGACGACCCGCACACTAGCCAGGTGTTTGCGGTTCTCTGTGATCTTCTGCTTGCGCTCGTTCTGCTTCTGCTTTTTCTCGTTCTTTATCCTCTGCAGCTCTTCCTGAGACAGGGGTTTGTATACAGCTGGGTCCTCTGGATAGGGCTAGAGCACAGATAGCACAGTTACACTCATTCAACCACAGGAATCAATCTGGGTGACGTTTGTCAGGTTAGAAACATTATGACACCAGGCGAACTTGCGTAAAGCTCAAAAGTGTGCTGGTCATGCTATTCTTTATATCAGTCTTGTGTACAGTAGTGAGATTTTAGGCTGAGGACATGTTCACCTTTATTAATCACTGGATGGTGTTAAAGAGACTGTTGGAACTCTGGTTTTCCTGCTATCTTTTCCTAGGGTGCTCCAGAGAAATGAAAAATGAAATGACTGGAAGCCTGAGGCAACAGTGCAAATTATTCTATCAAAGCTTGCTGGGATGTTGAACACCAGCTATCAAAAAACAGTTTCTACAGCAACCCCTGTGGAGCTTGTGCCTCGAAACGAAGTGCCCTACAAGAAAACCTGAAGCCAAGAAAATATTAAGGCTATTCAAAGAGACTTAAAAAAAATCTGTGTTACAGTGATGCATTTTTAAAAACAATGGGTGTGACGAGCAATTTAGATCCAAGTGACATAACATGTCTGTAATCTGTAGAAAGTAATCTGCCTAAGGCATTTTCTGCAAACCGTATCACAGTGGTGCAAAAAAGCTTATTAATTTGAACTCCTTTGGGAAATGGTCCTCAAATCTCTATGTTTATACTACGTTAAGACGCAGCCGTACCTTCCTGCAAGCAGGACAGAGGCCGTTCTCGTCGGTGCGGATGCGGTGCCAGCAGAAACGGCAGATTTGGTAGCCGCAGGTGCAGGGAAAGAAGTTAACGTCGTCGATTTCCAGGGGTTCCATGCAAAGAGGGCACTCCATTGGATCCTCTTTCACCTCAGGGCTACGGGACATCCTATGGCACGATGTGGCGAGCGGAGGTTTTGTTTCACTGCAGAGGAAGGACTGGGTGTGACACTGGAGAGGAATACAAATGAGAGAGGGCAGATGAGAGGGATTGCATTAACTTTAAGAGGAAGCACTACTGAGATGACCCACTGAATGTAAGGCACTTATTATTTAATGACATGAGGTTTTGATTCAAAATGGCTTGTTAGATAGGCTTTTCTGAAAGCAAACAAAAAGCTTAAATAAGCATGTAACAGTACAAACATTACTCAAGGGTTGAGTAATTGTTTTTCCTTAGGTACAAAAGTATGTTTCGGTATAGTAGGCCTTTTTCCTAAATTCACGTTCACAAACAAAGCAACAATAAACAGATCGTTATTAAGTGCCTCATTTACCAACCTCTGCGTGTGTGAGAGTGAGAGAGAGAGAGAGAGAGAGAGAGAGAGGGAGAGAAAAAAAGAGGGAAAGAGAACAAATAATACACAGTGGTAGTCAGAAAAAGTAAAACTGCACCAAAGGGCAAGGGGGGGGGGTAAAAACAACATATTTAACCGTATTGTTTTTGATGCTGGATTAAGTACTAAAAATGACCTAATAAGAACTGTCCATTAGTGTCCTTCTGTCTATATTTGCTTTGCTAGAGGACGATTCGATTAAGATGTAAAAATGAGAAACAGTGCCGAGTATTGAAATTTCATATGACAACTTGACATTGTTTCATTGTGAAAATAAACAAAAATACTGTTGACATTCTTTTCTCCTCTGTTAACTGACATCCATGACCTTTTTTTTCTCTCAAGTATCTTTCTCTCAGACGCCACATTAACCTGAGGAGACCTGGCCCTCGCACTGTCAGGACTCCCGACAACATGGCGTCAATCTCTGCCGTTAATAAACCTCATTTATGAACTGTTTCAGTCTGTTTGTTTTGGGTACAGATTTTCTGTAGCCAGTTCTTGTGCTGATTGAGTGAAATGGTTTCCTTCTGGTTTTTATTTTCGCCAACTACACTTCCGTTGCCAAACTCGGTCATTACCTCCTGATGACTGCAGTCATTTCACATACCGAAAACTGCATTCCTAAGAGATAAAACTAGCAATTAGTACAGAAATTGGTGAGCACGATCAGCCAGTGTAGAGGTTTCTCTCAGCCAGACCGTATCCTGCATTAGCGAGAACATTCTGACACAGCCTTGCCAAAGTGCTGACAAACAGACTGGACAGTCTGACACACTCCAGGTCACTTTTGTAGATATTCAAGAGGAGGCAACGATAAAGAGGTCTGAATGTTGATATGACATTTAGTGCGCTTTGTGAGAATCAGTGAAAGGTGCATGCAGGGTGACCGCAGAAGCAAGAGAATGAGTGAAGGCGGGACAGAGAAAAGGCAGCTAAAAATACCACGTCCAACGCACACCAGCTGTTGAAACCAGTGGCGGCGTCTCTGCTCTCTTTAAAAGGACAGCGAAGGTTGAGAGCTGAGCAGGACGCTCAAAGCTCCACCCCTCACCATGCTGCTCTACATGTAGGGTCATCAGCACTTCCTCGAGCCAACAAGGTCCTGAGCAGTCAAGGGCTCAAACGCACCATGTCCAGAACATGCCTGGATGGAATTAGAAACACACTGCCCAGGGTTGGGGGTTTTTACCATGGTCAAATGTCCAGGTTTCTACATCCCAAGTTTCACTGCATCTGAGAGAATTTCTTACAACCGCTGGAGACACAAACCAGCCACAGATATGCTCATGTATTCTTACAGAAGAATTCTTAATATTAAGCCAAAGGACAAAAACGAATCCAAGATTTAACACACATGATTTAACTGTAATAATAATAAAACAAGCAGAGAGGAATAAAGTTTACTGACCTTGCTCACATGTCAACTGCAGCATGTGTGCAGAAAGTCTAGGCTTTTCACAATAAACTAGTCAAATAATGAACAGGGATGAGAACTGTAACAAGGGATATATTTGCCTATACATGCATAAAAATAAATGAGCAACAAGCACCAAATGAAAAACTTTACATATTACAAAGATGTGCACAGATTTTGTAAATGTCCCCAACTGTCAACTTTTTTAAAATCCTGCCTGAAGCTCTCTCTCTCTGTTGCTCTGTGTTTTCATCTAGTTCCACTGCCCGACTCTCAGACACAGGGATATATTTCAAGTATTAGTGCCGGTGTAGCGTTTCGGGTCCACCACTCACTGCGCACTGGCCTTCAGAGTCATAACTGGGAAAAGTGCTTCCATACACCAGACCTTAATGATTTTGGTGAATGCTCCAGTTTCTGCGCCGCCATTGCTGTTGCTCTTCCTGAGCAATTATGCTAGCATTATACCAGGCTAGTGTGAGCTCTTAAAAAGCACCAAGTTCAGAAGTGTGCGTTTCAAACCGCTGCAGACCATCATGATCCGAGATAAAAAAAAAAAGGAAGATTTCATTACATCCTTACAAATAACTTTTTTTAACCATGAAGAACGAGACCCTTCAGGCTGATACAGCTGTTCCCATCTATTCATTCTTGATTAGAAGATAAAGCCTGATCACCATCTCAGAGCTTGACTATTAATTTAACCATTTTTTTTCTATGCTCTGATGATACTGAGGCTCACGTATACTGACAACAAAGCGTATTTCCTATTTATTTATTCATCTGTTCCAGGAAAACTACACACCTTATTTCCAGCTGGGCAAACATCATTAGAGCTGAGCTCATGCAGGTGACAAGGCTGACTGTAAATAACAATGACTTCAAGGAAAAATGACAGAAAATGCAAAAAACAGGCAAGGTTGGATGTGTGTAATTATCAGGAAAACAACAAGAAGCAATTTCCTCAACAGGGAAATCAACAAGCTCAGTGTGTGGAGAATACAGGAGTAACAGCAGGTGACCTTGAAGGCATTCCATTTAAATTGCCGGAATAATTACGACTGCACCTTCATTTTCACATTTACATTACAAAATCAGTATCGGAGCTCTGTCAACTGATACCATCACCAGTGTGACACCCTTCACAATCCAATTCAACGTTTGAATCTTTTATTGACTACAACATGTTTTCCAGTATATGGGAGCATCCAATCACCTGCTGGGTTTACTTGTAAATTTATAATTTGTTCTACTTTCACTATTAGGTTATATAAAAGCTTTCTAAAAGAAGTGAAACAGTAAAGCTAGACCTGGGCAGTAAAACAACAGCAATATGTATCACGACAGACACGTCATCAATGGCTATAAGAAAAATGTGTGATAGTTTTACTTAAAAGTAAATACGAACCATCAGGAAATCACACATGGAATACGCAAAAACTGACGTTATGAACTCCAAACATACTGACTCTTCAACAGCCAATCATTTAACTTGAGAGCTACTTTTCTTTATCTTAAATCACTTTATTTAATACCATCACCAGTGCTACACCTGATTCTTTGACTAACTACATCCTAGTTTTCCAGCATATATGAGTGAGGAAACCGTTTGGCCGTTTCGTCCGTAATAGCCTAAAGGCTTTCTAACCCATAAGTATTAATCAATACCACTCGACACAAACTGAACTGAGTGCATCATACTTTTGTACAACTGGGTGAAAAGTGAGACTGAATGGTGGCTGTTATGTTGTAGGAGGCATTTCTGCTGGCATGGTTTGGGTCCATTTGTCCCCTTACAGCGAAGGGTCACTGCAGATCAGTATAAATCTCTATCCTGATTGGATTTGTCTCTTTCCAAATGACTCTGCTAAGAGTGATGTAAAACGAGAATATGAATTTCACTCTAAATCTCAAACTAACAAAGGTTTCGGGAGATTTCAGGAGAAGCAACCAAATGTTCACCACCATCACCACTCAACATTTGGGGGAGAATTATTTAGAAAAACAATGATCATCTCTCCAGTATTGTAGAAGAGACTTGTGGAATCTGTGTCAGATCATAGTGGCCTTACACGGTTATCGAATTACACATGTATGAAAAGCATTCTTGTACTACTCATGTCTCTATTGTACTAAATGAATGTTTTTCCTTAGCATTGTTTACACAACAGGGCTCCAAACTGTAACTAAAATGGCGAATATTCATTTGAGAAATTAAACGCACTAGTGGTGACAGGTGGCAATTTTGGATTTGTATTTCTTTTTAAATGTGTAGCTATATATTTATTAATATTATTCTTTATTTGTCACTTTTTAAAAAGGTAACCAATAGGCTAGTGTTCTATCACATGGATGTCTGCCTAACAAAAAAACGACCTAAGATGTGACAACCAAAGCAGATGAGCCGAGCTGAGGTTTCAGCAACGAACACTATCTATCCCTCTGTCTGACCTTAAGAGACCATCTGCTCAACCCTAGCCTAGCACTGTTAGCACCAGTGGACTATTGGAAGACAAAGATGAACATGAGCTTGAACAACTGTCCACAAAATACAACTTTACAACTTTACAAAGACATTTAAATGTTCTTGGTTTGAGGAATTTGCATGGCTCATGTACCAGATTGTGTATTGCAAATTCTGTTTAAAAGCATGCAAAAATATAGCTAGAGAAATAGATATCATAACAAATCAGAACAAATTTTTCAAAAAGTCGAAAATAGGTGAACGGCTCCAAAAGTCATTCATGTGGATATAAAATCAGGAGGAAAAGGACAACAATCAGGCATGTTGGAAGACAGAGATCCTTAAATCACAGAGAGTTGCAAAGCTTTTGCATATTATTCCTATTTGGCACTATGAGCCAGATTTTTCCTTTTAGAAGTTTCTGACTCCTTATGCTATTTTTTTTGTCTGAAGCCCTGCACAATAAGATTATAATAAAATAAATTGCACACATTATCATGACATTCTGTTAATAGTCATCACTTACTGCAGCCCAGGTTCAATTATTGTGTTAAAGCTTGTACTCATTTTTCTCTCACACTCCCAGCAAGTAGGAAGTGACCTTTTATCCAAAGCGGCCAAAGTCTTTGTGAAAACACGTTCCCACAGATAAAGTTCCCACAGATAAAGTCTATGCATTGTGTAAACCTAGTGTAAACCTGTAATCTGGAATGTATGCACGAGAGAACATCTTTCATTAAAGGAAAAAGAGACTGCTCTGAGAACAAACAGCCGTGAGATATTTGCACTATCAGATGGTAATATATGCATATTGAAGCTCACGTTTCACAGCACATGCAGATGCTGACTCCCTTCTGAAGCTTGCACCTGACAACTTCTGCCTCACCCTGATCATTAACAGTCAGCAAGGTTGCTTTTGCAATTATAAATGAATTGTATTTGTTCATGACGCATGTGGATCATATTACTTATTAGGGATATAAGTGGACCTGCTTTCAGGCAATCCTCCAATCAGCCATTTATTAGCAATGATCAATTGATCAAGATAGCGTTTAAGAAACTAATTTAATATTTACATCAAACATGAGAACGGTAAAATGTGAGATTTCAGGGACTGTGTTGTTCAAAAACAAAGAAATCCAGTATATAAAAACAAAGTAATCCAGTGAGTAGCTCATCTGAAAGAAAGTCGGTGGTGAACAATGCAGCTGACAAACCAGCACAATTATGTAAGCAAATCTCAATATAACGTTTGTGAAACCATGTTATGAAGAATTGAGGCTATTCTCAAAGTCCTACCCTGCAGTATGGAAGACGGAAGAAGTCTAATTTCATTTCAATTCTAGTTGTGTGTGATCAGGCACAAACAGGCCTTCCTCAATAATAAACTGTCATACTGAGGATCTCATCTGGAACAGAAGGACGGAGCATCGTAAACTGGCTCGAAATAAAATTAGCTGTTAGCTGTGTGTGTTTCTGAAAGGCAGAGATATCTAATATGCTAATTCCAAAACCACTGCAGACTGTCGGACCCATACAAGGAACACAAACACATACAAGGAAGCGGTAAATAAAAACAAAACAAAGCTTTGCGACTAGGATAAAATGCATGCGCACACACACACACTTAAAAAAAAAATTTGCCACAGTCTGGTCAACTTCTCATTTTTTTCTTAATGTGTAAACAAAGAGGAAGTGTCACAGTCATATATACACAAAAAGGATTGTGTGTTAGATCATGTTGTAAGTTAGAAGTCTGGTTTGAGTTCCCTTACTTTGTGGACTTGACAATGATTTCAGCCACTATTAGAAAGACTACAAGAAATATACGAACCAATGGATTCTGTGTTTTTCCATCCAATCTCATTACAGCATAAACGGAAAAAGGTATAAATGTTTGATCACTGGTTGAGATCTGCATGTCGGAGCATTGAGGTCATTTATTTTTTTATTCCAAGTGATCCGGTGGACAATTAGGCTGGAAAACAAAGCGTCTTAAACCAGCTCCTCATTGATTTTGACTATTTAAACTAAGCACACAGAGGATGCAACTATAGCATATGCTTCCTTATCCCAACTCCTGCTGCACTGAACAGTAAACTTTTACTAAATGCATTAATTAGCATATACGGATGACAGATGATCCATTTATCTGCAAGGATGTGAAAACACTGATGTTAGAAAGGAAAATTAAATGCCCAGCAAAGCAGTTACATAACTGTCCTGCTAGCACAACATCCAGTAACAGAGCACTTGTCATTAAAATACAGCCATGCTTACCAGACATGAATATTTATCTTTTGTGTGATGTGCTGTGTGATCTTATCCTAAATTAAGTCTCAGAATGTCCTTACATTATGTTCACTGTCACTATCACCTAGTGACTAAAACATGGGACTGGACAACTGGCCAATAGGAGCATCCAATCACCTGGTGGGTTTGCTGGTAAATTTATAATCTGTTCTACTTTCACTAATAGGTTATATACCAGCTTTCTGAAAGTACTGAAACAGTAAAGCTAGACTTGGGCAGAAAAACAACAGCAATATGTTTCACGATAGACATGTCATCAATGGCTATAAGAAAAATGAGCGATAGTTTTACTTAAACGCAAATGCAAGCCATCAGGCAAACACGTCTGACTTTATGAACTCCAAACATACACCCTCCCTGGCTCTTCAAAAACCAATCATATCATTTAATAATAGAAACAGCCAATCATTTAACAGCTTTATAAGAACAAGTCAGCTCGCTAGAACGAAGATGCAGGACACCCGTCCTGACCTTCAGCGGGAATACAACAAATCATAAATCACCTCATTTCACATATATGTTAAGGTAAAATCAATCCTTTATTTATGCTTTTGTTTCTGTAAACTTATTTTTGTGCAGTTTTTCTTGTTATTACCTGATCTTTATTAAATATATTTAATAATTACCAATATCAATTTAAATAAAATATATTTATCATGATATATTTTCCAGCTGTAGACAAGGCCCGTCCTTTTTTTGACATATACTTAAATTCAAAACATGAATACAAGATGATAGAATGTCAATCAACTCCTGATAATTATATCTAGATGTGTTGAACAATTCATATCACTTTTGTCTGAACCCAAACAGTTTACAAGTGATCAAAAATATTGGACACCGTCAGGGGTTTCTTGTTGCCCGAGTAAGGCCTGCTGGACTGACTAAACAATTAACAGCTGAATGACTACACTAGGTCTTTTCTGTAACAAGTTCATTTCTTAAAAAAAAAACAATTAGGAAAGTCCTGAAAAAATAAAGAAACCATTGATGTCTTTACAACCAACATGAAACAAGCCAGCCAAAAACACAACAACAACAACAGAAGTTCATGACAGAAACTTTAAGCGAGCTGTGAGGAAAAACCCAAAACCAGTCAGTAACATCAACAACCTCAAAAGTTCTGGACAAAGATTAACCTCTACCACAGTTTGAAGAAAGAATCTGCTCATGATTTCAAAAAAGAAATACATCCAGGGTAACAGTGAAGAACTTCATGCAGCCAGAGAATGACTCTAAACAGAGTGTTAACACCATCATTTTGCTGACTTTATCAAGAGGAAAGTGGAAGTGGTTTGGAAAAGTCAATCACCACACCTTAACCCAAATGAGCAGCAAGTAACCTCCTGAAGTGGAGAGAGAACCCACCAAAATAAAACCAACACAAGCTGCAGTACATGACATTTCTAAGGTTTATTAAAAAGGCAAATAGCTCATTTCCTATGTAGGTAAACAAGCACCTAAGGCCTTATCAGAAACTTACACTAAGAGTGATAACACACCTCAAGAAACTCAAACATACTTACTCAGCATACTTGTTTTATATACTAAATTCCTCCTTTTAAGTGTAAACTACACTCTGAGTACAGTCACACATCTTTCTTGTGCCTTGTAACTTTGTATCTGCCGTGTATCTGCGTGTTCTTGTATGGTTATATATCAGCTCATTTTTGCACAAACACCACTTTACTACAGACTGTTACAATGTAACTAATG
>JAOVVF010000014.1:10612483-10647074 GCA_028565595.1 Duopalatinus emarginatus | reverse complement strand
GTGTGTGTGTGTGTGTGTGTGTGTGTGCGCGCAGGGCCGGAGAGGGAGAAGAGGAGAGGAGGCAGACCTGGCAGGAATACGATGATCGCGGACATCCGTAAAGCCAACTCCGTGGCCAGCTGTGTTCGAGCCGAAGCGGCGATCTACCCTGACTCCCCTGTGTCTTCGGCACCGGAGAACGGCCAGCTTCTCCTCCGCAGCGGCGCGTGCACGAGGGGCACGAGCACGAGCGCGTCCAGCGCCAACGCGGACCGAGGCAGCACGGACAGCGCCTCCGCGGCGGCTCGCGCCATGACCTCCGGCTGCGAATTCCCGCCGTCTGCGCCGCCCTTCGTCCCGCGCTCCGCCAAGAACCTCTTCTACAAGGTGCTGTGTTTCGCGTTGCTCCTGCTGCAGGGCGGTATCCTGGACTTCTACCTCATAGCGTTCACCGACCTGTATTGGTGCTCATGGATAGCCACCGACCTCGTCGTGGTCTCTGGCTGGGCCATCTTCTTCGTCCGCAACGCCAGGAGCAAGCGCGAGCGCGCGTGCGGCTTCCGCCAGAAGAGCTCCCTCTTCGGCTGTCACCTGGGCGAGTTCGCCTTCGCGCACCTCGCGTGGCTCGTCTACGTGATCGCGTGCGCGCCGAAGGTGGCGCTCGTGCTGCAGACATCCATCCTAGAGCTGGTGGCGCGCGAGGTGCCGCTGGGTGCCGCCGGCTTCGAGGCGACGGCGCTGCTCGCCGTGCCGCTGCTCTTCTGCCTCATTAACTCGCTGGTGGAGGATCCGCACGGCGCGCCGCGCTACCACTCGCAGAGCTGCTTCGTGAGCACTTGCGTGGACGTCCTGGACAGCTTCACGCTCGTGGACCTGCTGCTGGTACGCAACGAGATCCCGAACAACGCGTACCTGAAGTACGGCGTGATGGCGGCGTACTTCGTGGCGCTGGCGGTGCCGGTGCTCTGGCTCTATGAGCTGTCTGCCGCGTCGCGGATGCGCTGCCGCTGGATGTGCGCGCGGTTCCTAAGCGGCGTTCTCCTAGACGCGCCTCTGCTCGCCGTCAGATGCTTGCTCGTGCTCCTCTACGACATGCCCGTGTCACTCTTTATGTTCAAGAACGTCTTTTTCTTGGCGTGCAAGTGCCTGGAGTTGGTGGAGCAGTGCGCCAGCCTGAGGAGTGTGCGCAGACTGGCGCGCGGAGGAGGAGACCCGGCCCAGTTCTCCCACTGCGTCTCGGAGAACGACATGTGCCCCCGTGGCTACGTGAACACCCTGGCTGTAAACACCCAGCCCTAAGATGCTGCTGTGGACATTCCCAAGAACTCACCATATATAAACCAGCCTTATGAAACGCCGTCGCAAGACCAACATCCTCAACAGGTGCTACAACCAAACTAATCGACGTGCCAGTGATGAAGGCAGACTCTCTTAATGGCCGCGACTCAACATGTGGTGTAGGTGTTTACCATGGGTGGGAAATAATGGCTACAGCATCATATAGATTAGATACACACCAGTGTCTGTCTGCAGGTCCGAAAGGGCGTGTCTTTAAGTCCAGTTTTGCACTCTGTAAGTGGGCGTGGCTTCAAGTCTGTGGATGGGAATCTTGGCATTGACATGGTTAACCTGACATCAACACTTCACCCTTTAAACAGGTTTTACACTGAAACCTTTCTGATGTTTTCAGTGATTCTGCTGCTAATTTGTTCTCTTTTTTTGCCCCTTATTCATGAGTTACATTGTTGCATCCCACTCTAGGGTCACAGGGCAGCAGTGCTAGGTGGTTAAAATAGCATCTACTAGAACAAGATTTTCAACAATATCACACTTTTTTGATAATGAGATTTTGCTGACTAAAAGAGCAACAGCTTCTTTTCTCCCTTACAGCGTCTTCCCTGGGTTAATAAACAATCTATGAGAAGTGATACCATTAATAGCAGTATTAGCATTAAATTTGAAGATAGCAGTAGTATCCTGGAAGTTGAAGATAGCAGTATTAGGGTGGAAGTTGAAGATAGCAGTATTAGCATTAAAGTTAAAGATAGCAGTATTAGCATTAAAGTTGAAGAATGCAGTATTAGCATTAAAGTTGAAGAATGCAGTATTAGCATTAAAGTTAAAGATAGCAGTATTAGCATTAAAGTTGAAGATAGCAGTTTTAGGGTGGAAGATGAGGATGGCAGTATTAGCATTAAAGTTGAAGAATGCAGTATTAGCATTAAAGTTGAAGAATGCAGTATTAGCATTAAAGTTAAAGATAGCAGTATTAGCATTAAAGTTGAAGATAGCAGTTTTAGGGTGGAAGATGAGGATGGCAGTATTAGCATTAAAGTTGAAGAATGCAGTATTAGCATTAAAGTTGAAGAATGCAGTATTAGCATGGAAGCTGAAGATGGCAGTATTAGTGTGGAAGTTGAAGAGAGCAGTATTAGCGTGAAAGTGAAACATATCAGTATTAGTGTGGAAGTTAAAGATTTGGAACATATCTATTTGACATGCTAAATAGAAAAGTTTAATTTAATTTACTTTATGCCAAATCACATATGGTCATTTAGGGTTGATTGCACTGTAAACACTAACTAGCTAACTAACATGTCCTACCCTGTCAGGATTTTTGAGGGATTTAGTATATTTCAAGTATAGCAGCTTGTTCATAGTCTTCACTGCCAATGCTAGCCAGCTGGCTAACAAGCTCACTTGACAGGACAGGACGTGTAATAGATAAAATGCCCAGATTCTTGCAGTGCATTTCTCTAACTTCATCTACAGCCTTAAAGACACCCTTCTGTGATTTGCAGACAGATCCCACTCTCTAGCCATGTCACAGAGACGGTTGATATTGGATGTTTGATATTAAGCACAGGAGTCAGTGTTACATATGTCTTTTTTTTCTTAATTCCGATATCTTTTGAACCTTATGACATACAATACAAATACAGATCAAGAGCTTTAGTCAATGTTCACAACAAACATAAGATAAAGAATACATGTCATCTCAGTCTGAGTTCTTAGTACAAGATTGTCTGGTGTTGTAGGTTAATATATTATAATATATATACCAGAATAACAAAGTTAAAGTTTATAACAGTAAATTTGTACACTTACCAGAGGTACCAGTGATCAGTACTACATCCATTAAGCTTTAAATGCTTTGTAATGCCTCTAAACACATCTCATGAGATTATATATATGACAAGATAAAATAAAACCAATGCTAATCATATGAAAAAAAAATTCCCCAATTTGTGCACCAAACTATAAATTAGATTTAAAGTTGTTAAAATTAAATATGTATTGCATTATGTCTGTAGGTTACAGATCTTTACCATCAACTAGTTCTATTGTTTACAGTTGGTTTTAATATTGTATGTCATACATTTCAAACAATATTGAAATTTTAAAGGAAAAAAAAAAAACTTGTGCATCATCACTGCCATCTAATTGCAACCTTTATATAGTACTCAAGTAGAGACTCATTGATATCTTATACTTACTCATTTATGGCACTTTGAAGACGGTCCCTAACTAGTGTCACTGACATTTTAATGTAGATATGAAACATCCAATATCAAGCTAACATCATATCATTAGAAAGCTATATTGGAATTGAGGCAAATCCGACTATTCTTCCCGTGACTTCACCAATTGTAAACCCTCTCTGCTGTGTGTTCATGATCCTGATGTTTATTAGTGATGCGTGATCTGTGGTGTTTTTGATTTGCACTTGTATTGTGAGGCACTTTAATGAAACTATTGAGAATATATTGATATTAATAATAGACTGTCACACGTGCTGTTAAAAAGCATAAAATGCATCTATTGCAGACACAACACTACAGACAGGGTAGTACATAGCTGATCACAAGCTGCCAGCTAATGCTCAATAGCATGAGTAGCTCAATTTTCTGGACATCTATCTGTTTTTCACAACTGTTAAGGCAAAACACTACAGGTAAATAAGATCATTTGTTAAACAGGAAATCTTTGCAAGGTTTTCCTACAGGGATTTTTGCGTTGGCATTTTTTCAGATTTTTTTTAGGCCTTATATAATTAAATATGCATAATGTTGATTACTTAATTAAGCCTTAAATTAAAAACTAAATTAAAAGGCAAAACTAAATTACATTATTTTTGCCTTTTTTCAGTATAAATTCTAACATAAATGAATAAACTTTGAGCTGAATTTTTCTGAATGTAGAAAAAAGGATAAAACAGCTTTAAAAATACACAATCTGATATAACGTATTTCTACTCTAGCCATTATAGTCTATACGCTTTATAAGTTTTAATGTATACATTTTAAGTTAATGTTATATACATTTATATACAATTTATACAAAATGACTGTTGTGGCCAAAATTGTTTCTACCTGTAGTGTCTCGCCTTAAGAATTTATGAAAATATCACAGCAGTAAGGTCCTATCAAGATCTTGAACAACAACCAATTTTGTCTACTAAGAAGGAAATAATGGAAAATAACTGAACAGCTGGCAAAGATGACTCCCTGTTCGGTCTGTGTTTTGGCAGTTGATCAGGCCAAGCCACATTTTTCAGCAGGGTTGTATCTTTGTATGAACCCACCTAATAAAATCATGCATATTCAGTTAAAATAAAAGTAATTTGAGCTCCTCTGTCTAATGAACTCTGGCAGGACAGACTAATAGGATCACATGGTTAGCAATTTAGTTAGGCATTAAGTCTGTTATCAGTGTAAGTGCATACCTCAAATTTCGACTCACAGGTGCTTGTGAAAAAAGTGTCAGTAATAGGTGCTATGCAATCAGTGGTTTATTTTATATATTAAAAATTGATATAATTTAATAGATATCATTGAATTAATGTGAAGTAGAAATTGTCTCCCAGTTGTTGAACAGTCAGACACATTGTCTGTGGATGTATTTAAATGCACATGTAAAAAAAAAAAAAAGGCGTAAAATCTTAAGGACTTGATGTATATTTTAAGTGAAAATAAATATTCTTTTTATTCAAAGAAGGATATATTTCGGCCGGTAGTTGTAAAAGAAATATTGCATTAATTGCGTATAGTATGGGCACGGGATGATTGCTAATACATTTGGTCATAACCACATACTTTTTAACATTTTGTGAATACCACAAAGTGAGGACATATGTAGCCCGTCTTTAGACCTCATACCCACATAATAAGAGCAGCCTCAGCACACTAACCATATCTCATTAGTCTCTACTCAGAGCTAGGCTACCTCTGCATGACCTCAATAAGCTGACAACTTCCTTAAAAATGTTCAGTTCAAAATGCAGGTCAGAGGCAGGAAACATGAGTAGGTATGATGAAAGAAATGGGAAAACCCCATCTTCTCAAACTCGTTCCATAGAACTTAATTACTTTGCTTTAAAAACCTGTCTGGCTAGTTTACAGGTTGAGACAGTTTGAGATAACAAGCATTTCACTGACAAGGAAGTGTATTAGCTGCTATCCATAAACAGCGGTGGAACCTTACATACTAAATGCGGAAAGAATGTTAAAGGAGAGTTAAATATGCAGGCCGAAAGTGCATTATCAAAAATGGGATTTTTGTGCCTCACCGTGCAGTGTGAATATGTTTAAAATACAAATGTATTCCATGTTTGAATATGTGAATGTCAGAAATATATCACGCATGTAAAATTTTCATGCCGACTTACTTGTGCTTCTCAGATGTTACACAGAAGTCCCTCTCAGATGAGTCTTTATGAGTCTTTTTTGCACTATAAAATCCTCACATCACCTTGTTGGAAAATAAATTAACAGCTGTTTATTAGCATATCTTAAACCTGGAATAAGGGGCAGGTCAACAATTTTGTTTAATATGTTTACAGTAAATTCCAGTAAAAAAAAGCACACAACAAAGTCAACCAAAGAATGCAGTTGGATTCATTTGCAGTAATAAAGTACTATTATAGTATTACATTTAAGCCCCATCTGATGGAGATCCATTAATATGATTATACAAATCTACCTGCAAGAAGACTGAGAAATAAATCATCTTCATTCATATATTTGTTTTTACATGAAAAGGTATTTATAGTGCAATGCATGCAATGGTGAAGTAATCAGTATATCGTGAATTACAGCTTGTAGATTCCCTGTGATGAAAACCCATTTTAACCAAAAAGGTTATGTGCAATATAACGTGTAAAACCTGTTTAAATGAAAAAGTATTGGACAAATGTTAAAATGTGTAATTAAAAAGATTTTTTTTTGGCATTTTCAATCTCATGTAAGCACTTCAAATAGTTCATAAGTTTCAGATAATTTTCACTTGTACATAAGAAAACAATAAAAAAACTCTAAAGAATCTGTGGTTGGTTTTCCTGTTGAGAATATGAACACACAAAGTATAAAAGTGAAACCTAGCAAGTGGATTGGCTATGCTAAATTCCCCATCTCTGTACATGTCAGTATGGCACCCTGTGACGTACTGAAATCTGCTTAGGGCGCATTCTTGCTTCACACCCAGTGTTCTTGGGATAGGCTACAGATGCACCTCCATCCTGACCAGGACAAATTTAATTAATGGCTTTTTCACCAAAAAAGGTTTGCATGTGTAGGATGCACTGGAAGTCTCTTTGCACTAGCATACTGTCAGATTCATATCAACTCTCCATTGTCTCTGTGCAGAAACCAGATGAGATGTGACTGTTTTGGTATAGGGCTTCCTGCAAGTTGGCCAGTGCAGCAAGAGAGGATGGAGAAGGCTCCTCCCTTACCACAGAGTCTCTTGAACTATATCCTTGATCTGACCATCTAGATTGTCTCTTTCCTGAGGCCTCTTCCATATGAATCTCATCCATCTCCATTGGCTGGGATGAAGGCATATCCCAAGATGTCTGGGACTGATCATCCAGTGAGGGTGGAGGAGCTGTAATATTATCAGATACCAGGGAGACCTGGAGGTTCAGCAGTTTGTTTAGGGCCTCCTCTTCATCAATGGCAGGGGAGACCTCTGGAAGTGACTCTATGTTCACAAATACCTCATTTCTACTCGATGGTAAAGGTACCTGTAGTGCAGGTTCAACTAAAAGGCAGGGGTGGTTCTCTGAATCTGCATAGCACACCCCAGCTTTGCAGATACCAAGTGGGGCTTCAACAGCTGGATGGAGGGAATATACCTGCTGTGCTGGTTGTATCTCTAAAACAGAAGGCTCCACAAATTCTGGATTAAGATTTGGTATTTCAGTGGACCATACACTCTGGCTCTGGTCCACATGGTGTATCTCCACCTCACACTCGCATACAGGAGGTCCAATGTTGAGCAGAGGCTCACACTGAAGAACTGGTGTAGAACACTCGTTAAGAAAAGGGCTGCTCTCACCTACTGGAACTTCATCTTCACTGTCTAAGCACTCCTTTTCAAACCAGTCTGGATTGTCTAACTGGTAAGCCTGGAAGGTTTCAATGGCATCCCTCAAAGATTTCCCAGATGGGCAATCGATATAGTCATAGAGGCCAATGCCTTTAATTGTGTGCACTTTCCCCTTTTGATACTTCTCCAAATCCAGGATCCGAAAGAAGAGCTCTTCAAAGTGCTTCATTAGCTTGTATTTGACTGCCATGTCAAACATGGAAGGCACATCATTTACGTCACTTATATCCTCAAAATATGCTACTAAGTACTTGCCATAAGAGGCGGGCCGCTGCATGTCGGGTGTAATGAGCTGCAGGGCGAGTGTCAGCATGTCTCCCATTGGTGAGCAAACATCCTCACGTAAAAGGACTCGAGGGCCACCACACATGGCCCCCCACTTGGCCTGCACTCCTCGTGAACAAAGAACCAGGACTTTGGCAGAGGATTGCTCTATACGACGCTTCTGTAATTCTGTCCATTGCAAGCGGCCCATGGCTCCAACAGAGGCCGTGTCCAGGAGGTCCAGGTAAACCTCTGTACCACATTTGGCCCTCAGGAAGGCACACAGCTTCAGCACTATATCAGTGTATTTTGGGTGGTCTCTTGAATAGATGATCAGCACAGAATGCTCAGCATCTATAGGACTGTCTGAAGTGGTGTATCCAGGCGGGGGTTTTGGTGGATCTGTGATAAACAGATAACAGTGAATGGATAATCATCTATCTCAGGGTCAGTGATTCTTTTTATAATTAGGTAGTATAAACCTCTGTATTTGAAAATAATATGATCTCACATTACTTACCCTTTTGCTGATTCCTGCAGTGCAAAAAAATGGCACAAATGGTGCAAAGACTACAGAGTAAGACAAACAACCCTGTAAAAATCTTCCACATATACTCAGCACCTTTGGGTGGTTTAGGTGGCTCTGTTTAGAAAAATCAACATACAATTACATCATCTAGTGAAAGTGAACTATATGCCTAGTGTGTTTGCACAAAGAGGAATGTGACCTCTGCATTTATTCTATCCATGCACTCACACTCACACTCACACACCAGTCAACACAAGTATTTTACAATTGTTTTATAACAAAAGAAACCTGAGTAATTGCTTAATATTGTAATAGTTTCATACCTGGACATATATTAAAATTCTTTGCCTTTCGTAAGCAGTCATTTCCACATGTAAAGAAGGGTTGGATCTACAGGTACAAATAATATGCATACTTACACTTAGCTTACAATATACTATTACAAACTACTATATACTATTATATATTATATATTGTACTATTTATATATATTGTTGTGTTGCAAAACTATAGAAGAAATACCTCCACATCAAAATTGCAGCATGTGTGTGGCCAAGCTTCAAGATCAAATGTGACATTTAGAGATGACCGATTTTCCTGTGTATAAAAACACACACACACACACACACACACACACACACACACACACACTTAAAAAAATCAATAAGCATAAGATGTGCATCACTACTGCTTTCTGCATTCAGACTAATTCAAAAATACAAGAATGATATAATATGTAGTGATGAAATGTCTAACTGAATTCTTTACCTTTTTGAGATTTTGAAATTCTTTATGTTGTTTGCACTTCACATGGACTCTGTATATTTCAGAATGCTCATCAGTGTCAAAGGTAACAAACAGAGTCCTGTTCTGAGGCCCTGTCTTTACCATGGTTATGTTGGGATTCCAGTTTTCTCCTGTGGCACAAGATCGGTAAATATAATTAGCAGGCAGTGATGCGTGGACATTATATGTAACAAAGCAGAGTGATAAAAAATAATGAAGTTAGACGTGCATTGTAGGTTATGTTTATTTAAGACAAATAAAGACAGGTGTTCGCTTACCACTTTCAATACAGAACCGAGTCGCTTGCATAGCAGGACTTTTACAACCTGGTGTAACAGATACATATTTGTCACAGCATTCTGAATCTAACATAAGACTTCATGTAAGATTATGTTAAGTTTAGGAGGACGTGACAAAACATTTGGCAGGGCGTAGTTGAAATATTGGTATATTATTAAGATGTAGTGAGGATACTTTAGTCAAAACTCAGTAACTCAGATTTAAGGCTTAAGTGATTTTTGGCCTGTTGGAGAATTTTTTGCAAACATCAGCAGTAATGAAGCTGTCTTCAAACACTCTTACCAACGACTTGTTTTTGTCAATTGTCACTTCCTCTTAGACATATATACCACACCAAAAAAAACCACTAAAAGTGAAACTGTGCTCACAAACACAGTTATTTAGCTTTTTTTAAGTGGTAGAATGAATCCTAGTTTTCTCATAATTTGTCCATTGTTATTCACTAATCATTACAAACACAAATGTCAAAATGTAATTACTTTTTAAATAATGCAAATTCACACCATCACTGAAATTTTTATTTTTAATTATTATTGTAGTCTACAATGTGGTAAAGATTAACACAAAATACACATGTGTTTGGTAATAATCAGGCTTAATCTTGGTTAAATAAAAAAAAAATTCACTTGCATTAACGTACCTGAGACCTCGATAGTTTTGTTGATGTTGTAAGTGGTGTGGTCTACATTTGGCTTTGGGAGGTTGGAGACAGACACTAAATATGTCACACCTGGAACAACAGCCACTTTATCCAGAGAAAAAGACCACTGCAATTAAAAACAGCACATCAGAGATTAAATAATAATATTAAAAAGAAAAAGAAGAGGAAGAGAAAGGTATGAAGGTGTGACGAGGTGGTGTTGCATTGTTTTATGTCTCACCTGTTCACCAAATGGATTTCTCATTGTGGTAATCTTCTCGTGAAACTTGTAATGGACACAGAAGTATTCACCATTGCCTATCGTTGTTACTCGAAACTCAGTTCCTGTCATGTGTGTAATGCTCCCTGAAAAAAAAAAAAACAGATACTTTTCATGGTTAGTTTTACTTTAAAA
Source organism: Duopalatinus emarginatus (assembly GCA_028565595.1). Lineage (NCBI taxonomy): Eukaryota > Metazoa > Chordata > Actinopteri > Siluriformes > Pimelodidae > Duopalatinus > Duopalatinus emarginatus. Next base: position 10,636,772 of record JAOVVF010000014.1, on the reverse strand, counting down.
CCCAGCTAAAAATGACAAAATGTATTCAGATTCATATAAATATGTATTGAATGTAATCAATGAATTGAATGATTGGATTCTGATTTGTTAGCTGAACACTTTTTTTTGCTGACCAGACATAATCATACACATCTATTCACATCCTATAATAATATATCATCTATACTTCGCAGGATATATAGATTTAATTCTGGCATTCTGAAATCATATCTCTTCAACTGTGGCTTCGTACTAAAGAAAGACCAAGTCAAGTAACCAAGTCCAAGTAATTCAGCAGGGAACACAATGTCTTCTACATCAACATAATGTGGTGACTTGACATACTAACCATCATCCTGTGCTTTCCATTCTGCCACAATTAAAGGCACCAAGTCTCCGTTCTCATCCGGCCGGACGTCTATGTGAACCTTCAGATCCACTGGACTGGTTGGAGTAAATTGCTGTGGTTTCAGCCATTCTTTATCTATACAGTTATCTGGGGGAACAGGAATAAACTCAGAATTTGAACTCAAAAGGAAAAGTGCTACAGGATTATTAACATTTTTAATGAGTTTCATAGAGACAGTTTTGTCCCTGTGTGGACAATTTTGACTGATAAATTAATAAGTTAACAACAACAGCAACTTTAATAATACATTAATGTGTATGTGAACAGGAAACACTCACTTATACTGATTTCACATGGCACCTATAAAAATAGAGAAAAACAAAAGAATCACAATCATTTTAAAGAAAGTGAACAACACTAAACAGGTTAAACGTGTACTTTTGGTACTGTCAGACACTAATTTATATAATGAACAGTTTGAGTATGACTAACACTTCACAAAAGTAAAAAAAAAACTTGTTTATGTGTTGTTTTATTATTGCTCATGATGTGAAAGAGATCAAAGAGAAGTTAAAATCACTTCTAAAAAACAGGAAATTTAATGAGGACAGAAAAACACGGCGTGTTCGTATTTAAAATAAATATAGATAAATAAACAAGACTTGTTATTGTTGTTTTTAAGATCAATTTTTTTTTTGGATAACAGAAACTAAAAGTTTCAAGCTGAGTCTGTTTTTAGAATTAAATAATCATTTTACTAAAATATATTTTATAACATATACAATAAAAAAAAAATTACATTTGACTAAAACATATCACCCTTATAAAACATATCACCATATAAATATCTACTCACCATTTGGTCACAGGTCAGAGAGGAACTGTTTATTATGTACAGACATGATACTTCAGATAAAGCTATAAGAAATAAAACAGCTGGTACACATGTGAGAGTCATGGTGCTCTCATGGTACAGTAATAATCCTCTAAAGAGCAGAATTTCAGCCTGGTTTTAACCTCAGCTCTGCTTCTCTGTGCTGTAATCTGAGGTGTGCTTTGACACAAATAAGCTTCACTTCCTGGACTTTATGCAAAAAAAAAAAAAAAAAAAAAAAAAAAAAAAAATACAGTCATGTACACCTGCCTGTTACTGGAAAGTCCTGCCCACTTTTTCTGAGAAAGAAGTGAAAACGGAAGTAGACTGTGTGTTTTGCCATGTCCTGATCTCTTCTCTGTCCTTCTGTCTCATTTACAGACTTTTATTCAAATAAACATTTGTTATTTTCTTTAATTAAAAAAGTCACATTCTGAGTGTCTGTCATTTTTCTGTCTTTCAGGGCAAAAACAGGATCACCTGTGGTTTTACAGTCAGAATGCAGGATGTCCACAAATCACTCCCTGCTCCCTATATAGGTGCACTACAGAGTGCACAATTGCCTTTCAGAGCCATTTAAAACTAGGCCACTAGGTGTTTCTGAAGCTCCTCACAAGGTGTGTGATTCATACTGATTATTAAATCCTCCACAAGATGGCAGCATCTCCCTAACAGACATGTCTCTACTTTTGGCTTCTCATCACTCCATAAAGAACTAGGGTAAGTCAAAAATTATCCGCACTCCTCTTCCAGAAATTAATAATGGGCTAGGCTTGAAAATGACAGATGGCCACAAAATCATTTCCTGTTTTTTACATTTTTATCCGTTGCTTTAACCTTTAGCTGCTACCAAACCACACACACACACACACACACACGCACACACACACACACATATCCCATCCGTAGGCCCAGAAAAGGCTGCAGATCTGGAATAAGACATCTCGGCTACAGAGATCATATCAGCAATTAAGACGGCTTTCCTACTCTCCTCTCTGTTGCTATCAGTTTTCCAAGAGTTATTTTCATCAAAATCTCTTCCATTGCCTATGTGACAGGCAGTTATATCTCTAATCCTGGTGGTTCTTGAACCAGACAGGTTTTTATTAAGAATCGCTTTTCCTTCAGCAATATCAGACATTTTTTAAATATTCTTTCTAGCTCTGCTCCTCCAGGCGTAGAGGAGGCTGTACTATCTGTAGATGCCGAAAAGGCCTTCGATCATGTGAAGTGGAGTTTTTTTTTTTTTTTTGGTGCTTTGGAGAGGTTTCGGTTTTATACACTTTTCCAATGGCAGCCGTGCACACTAATGACAACATTTCACCATGGCATGAGACAGGGATGTCCCTTGTCTCCACTTTGCAGTTGCTATGGAGCCACTAGCTCTGAGGCAGGATGAAGATTAAGGGCATACTTCACGCAGGACTGGCGCACTCTAGGCGCACGTAGGTTTCACTCTACGCAGATGATATGCTATTATATCTGATCCTTTATTAGCCTCCCTAGATCTACTTAATGATTTTGGAAAAATATCTGGATACAAATTTAACTATCAGAAAAGCGAGCTAATGCCTATGGGTACCAAAGTCAGCCAGTTGTCTCTGGCCTCCCTCTCTTTTAAAATCAGCCCCAAGTAATTCAAATACCTTGGAGTGTGGATCAACTTTAAAGATTTATTCTCAGCTAACTACCTTCTCTTACTATCCAGTCTGGGACAGGACACTGAATGCTGGGCTTCCCTGCCCCTTTCTCTAGCTAGGAGGATTAATACAGTAAAGATGAACATCTTACCAATTTTTTAGTTTCACCTCTAATCCTGTGATTATACACTCAGTTAAAATCTGGAACCAATTTAGAAGAGCTTTCTCACTAAGGAGCCTTCCTTTGGCAGCTCCGATTACAAGTAATCATCTATTCATCCCATCGATGATGGGTGAGACTTTTGCAATGTGGGCCACAAGGGGCGTGGTGTCATTAGCTGACCTCTATATAGACTCAAACTTTATTTCATTTGAACGATTAATGTGGGAGTATAATGTTCCCTCGACGCACTTTTATAGATATTAACAACTTAGGTGTTTCGTGGCCTCAAATCCGGCCCACCACTACCTCTTTGCTAGATTCATTGTTTGACTGTAAAACACATATAAAGTGCTCAATAAGAGTAATTTATAAAAACTTATCACACATGATTCATCCTGTTTGAACACTCTTAAAAGCAAGTGGGAAGCAGATCAATTTCAGAAGCTGTCTAAAATAATATACTGGGAAAAATCTTTTCTTTTTCTATTTGTTCAAGGCATGCTTTTATTCAGTTCAAAATTGTTCACCTGGTTCACTGGTCAAAAGTTAAATTCAGTAACATTAATCATCTACTCGACCCCACATGTGATAGATACAAGCAGTCCCTGGCCACTCTCATGCATTTTTGGCATGCCTGAAACTTTATACCTTCAGTCTTTTTTTGACCATTTTTCTTCAATATTTGGACAGAGTGTGGATCCATTGCCATTTATTGCATTGTTCAGTGTGACCCCAGCACGCACCTCTGTCAGTGGATGGGAGGTAAATATGTTGTTCTTTTGTTCACTTCTTGATAGTAGACTTTGCTTAAATGGAAAGATGCCATCCCACCATCTTATAATTATCTTATACATCTCAAACTGGAAAAGATTAGATACACCCTCAGTGGGTCTGTTGTCAAGTTGGCAGCCTTTTTTAAACTTTCTTGAGAATTTGGAATCAGACAGCATCATGCATATGTAACTCTCTGTGTGTGTGTTATGTGTGTATGTATGTGTATATATATTTGTATATATATTTGGAAGTGCTAAACTATTAACCAAGGCAGTGATTGAATGAGAACTTATGAATAATTTGTGTAAACGTACAGTGCAGCTTTATACTAGGATCAGTTTTTATCCACTTTATGATCTTAAAAAGGGGACATTTCCCATAATTAATATAAAATGTTTAATGTCTTTAAAGAACCCTCCCTTTGGTGGGTGTTACATTTGAACAGTAATGGCTCTTAGCTCAACAACAGACTATCACTGTTTTTGGACTCCATTGTCTGGTCTGCACCTCTGCTCTTCATCTCCCTAGATAATGAATAGGGAGTAGTGAATGATTTCAGGCTACAGTGTTAAACATCTTTCATTACCCTTTCCTACATTATCCACAATGCTGTTTGACTACCTGTCAATAACTATCAGTGGTATTTATCTTATGCTTCATCTGTCTAAGTAGACAAAGCAATAATACTTTAGTTTGTTGTTTGGTTTTCTTGGGCAAACCTGAAAATTATTACTTGTTTATCTTGATTTATCTTTACTTATATGCAACTTTTGTAACTGCAGTAGCAACATTTCCCTGTGATATCAGCATGGGAGACAAGAGTTATCATTATTCTAATCAAAATACAACCCCAAATCAATAAATAAGCGCAAAAGAAATATTTCAGTATAACCATATTTAATGTGTTTTGAAAAAATACCCCTTAAATAAAATATAAAGCTTTGTTGATTCCCAGGAAGTACTGCATCGTAATTGTAACCCATACTGCCCAAGCATGGGCTTGTCCATCCACTCTGGTGCTCCTCATTGTCAGTCTACAGGGCCACAGCTGGATCAGCAAAGTAAAGCTATCAAATCACATTTCATTCTCCAGTCATACTCAAGATCGATGTCATATTTCATACACAATGTGCTAAAGCAATTTTCTTGAAGAAAATTCTCACTCTCTGTGCATTTGCACATTGATTATGAAAGAAATGTTAGTGAACTGAAACAAAACAGAACACTCAAGCATGTGAGAGGAAAGTAATAGTTGTGGGTCACTTCTGTACAATAGAATGAGATCAAACCCATGTCTATGAGGGCAAAACCACCACACAGGCATGATATCAAAACCCTGAGATTAGCCATGTGATCAGGATAAGGGCTACCCACACCTAGCACAGGTGTTCACTCTGATGTCGGTAGCGGATTGAAAGGTCTGAAATATTGCATCGTCTGTTTAAAGTGAATTGTTTGGATGCTATTTGGACAGGGTGTGAATAGACAGATGAATATAGTTTTAATGAACTACTTTGAGTTAAGATCTGTAAAATCCAGCTGTGTGTGGGTACGGGTTTTTATATGATTGTGGAGGCCAAAAGCCCCCTGAAGAATACGAGTACCTGACATTTTCTGATGTTGTGGAAACATTTTGCTGGTTCCCACAATAAGTTTTTTTGCGTATTTTTCAGGATAGGCTCCAAATCCACTGCAACTATTAGAAGAATAAAACAATCAGTGAAACTGAATGAACAAGTTAACATTCAAGTAGCAGTCAATATACGGTATAATCTCTGACATTATAGTCATCCCCTATTTTTTTGCATGTTATTTTTTTGTTCAAGTATCTTGTCAGTGATCATTTTATTTCGGCTCCAGCTGAAGTCTGATAGCTATAACAGTGCTGTTTTGGGGCTTTGGAAAATAAGTAACAAAGAAGAACATTGCTATAATGACGAAATGTGCCTTGATAAAAGACCAAACAGACTAGGAAATCTCCCGAGATCAATTTTTCAGCACATATGTGGAACAATTTGTCGCCAAGTTTGAAACCGTGTGTAGATATATAAAGCCCTACTGTGTGGTTTCTTTTTCTCTCAGTAAGACACTCAAAGGCATAGAGCTGTCTTTGTACTGCATTTCTCATGTATAAAATATATTCAGTTTGACAGAATGATACAGAAGATGTTCTGAAACGCAATTTACAGCGTTCTGTGTCGCAAGACTTTCAGATCAGGACTGCTGTGTTGGGATCTTAACAACGTTTACGACTCAAACGGTGTGAGACAGTGACTTGAGTTGTTTTTGTCTTGTTCCTGGAATAAAGATAGGCATCAGTGAAGAATGCTTGTGTGAATTGATCCTGAAGTCAAGGTGACAGAATCTCTAGAGAGTGAACCGATCCATATAGCACAAATAAAAAGTGAAGAGTATAGGAATGGATTTCTGAATACCTGGCTAAACTAATCATTACCTGATTGTATTGCTTTAAAATGTTAAACAACAGTAAGGAATGATTTTTTTAACGTACAGAGTTATGAATGCTGTGTATAAGAAAAGTGATGTACTGGTGGGTGGAGAGCGCTACTTTCTAATTAGCCGTTCTTCTTAAAATGTCTGTTTTTACAGAGATCTGGTTTAATTTCCATACGTGTTGCCTTTATTTATCACACTTTTCTGTAGTTGAATTAGGACAAAAATAATACAATCTTAGTCGGATGTTTTGGCTCAACTATAATTGTTTTTCACTGGGTTTTATCAGTCATTCAACATACCAGCATGTACCAGATTCAGAAATAATTCTCTTATAGTCATGAATGATAAGCTGCCTAGTAAAATCATTCTGCTGTTATCCAGATCACACCTTGGCTGATGTCTGTAGTACAGCAGGTGGGGGGATTTGAAGCATGTGCTATACTTAACGTATTAAGCACAGCACAGTATACATTTTCACTTTACATCATTTAGCAGATGTTCTTATCCAGAGCAACTTAAGTCGTTTGTATTCTCCATCCAAAACATGTTAGAATTAATAGGTCAGGGACAATGGTTACAATACCATCAACCTCCCTCTGACAGTGAGGTGCTAGAATAGCACATTTTTGAGTTGGTGAACTTTCTTGTCCACCAGGTAACTGTGAAGCAGAAACTCGTAACAGATTCAGTCTGCATGTCACATACTCTCCTGACTGCTCATTAATTAAATACACATATCTAAAAGACATAAAGTAACTCATAAATGACTTATTATTAAAGAAGTACCAGCAATTGTGTATCACTGTAATATTGGTGATGCCAGGAGATGCTCTACACCAATGTTACACCAAAGTGAGGTGTATGAAGCATAACTAGGAGGTCTGCTATTTTATTTTTTAACATTAGTGAAAAGCACAACTCACTACTGTCATAAATTATTGAGCTGTTTTCTTAAACTGAAATGGGTCCAATGCAAATCTTGTAGGCCTACATACAGTGTAGGGTCAATGTGGGCCTAATGTGTTTTGTTGGTGGAAAGTTCAGGAACAAAAAGTTCTATAGTTGTAAATAATAACACTAATAACACAATGTTGAGTGTAACACTTAAACCCAAGCAGGTGGGAAAGGTCTGTGGAGTAATCCAGCTCTTTTCAGCAGTGCCAGATGTGCACTTAGGCTTTTTGCTCTGAGGTAAAGGGTGTAAGTCACTTTTTTCTTTAGAAAAACTCAAAGGCCTGAACGTAATCCAATAAGACAGCTACGAATTAACGAATTTACATGATATATGAACAATGTTGGTTTTATTTTTTTTATTTTTTTGGCAACACACAGGGGATGGATAAAATAATGTAAACAAATAACAGTACTGTCTTTTAATATCAAGGATAATCAGGAGTAGTACCACTCTTTGTCTCTAGAGCAGCTTTAATCCTTTTTGGTGTTCTGCCATGCAAATACTGCCATGCACTATAGCTTGTGGTGAAATTCTGGACTGTTATTTGAGATAATCTTTAAGAGATGAAGTTAGATATCTTCACAGTTTGCACTTTGTCTGTGTGCATTACATGATTCCTGAATAATTTTCCGTAGCCAACAGAGACATGAGTTTTAGGAATGTGGGGCCATCATGTGTGTTTACTCAATAAGGTTGTATTAAATTGACTGATATTTGTCAGCTGTTATAAAACCATGCAAAGCAGCCATTGCACCTAATGATTTCCACAACTTGACTGTCCAAACCATTATAGATCCCACTACTGAACTGAACAGTTACCAGCAGACAATGTTGGTTAAAGACAAACTCTTCAAACATAACAAAAAACTACAATATTGTTGACTCATTTGTGTTGTGTGAAGTGACTGAAATGCAGATCCAAATACTGACATTCAAGGGTTTTAACTCATGTTTTTGTCCAGAGCCAACACTGTAGCATTCGGCTAGCTTAAAGTCAGACAAAAAAAAAAAGCCCTGAATGTACCCTGTTCACACACAACTTTAAATTAAGCGGTCGAATAAATGCAAACAAGCTAAGAATAGGAACAAAAGAAAAGGGCATAATCAAATATGGACCACATGCTAAGAAAGACATCATGCCATTACTGTGCCACCAGGAAGTCAGCACCACACATACCAGTGCTGATCTAAAAGGGAAGAGAAAGGCCAAACTAAGGCACTTTACATGAACAGTGGGACAAAAATAGCTTTTAATTGGTAATGGAAAAATCAAAGAGGAAAGAACCTACTGTAGCAGATGGGGAGGATAGTGAGGCAGCAAAGGTAATAAGGTAACACAGTTAGCTGTGAGGTACTGCACAACCAGCCCTGACCTTGTCTAAAACAAGTCACTCTAAACACAGTGGCAAATAAAAAGGTAGCAATAGCCATCTCTGACCAATGACATAACTCAAGCGTAACCTTACCAACAACCTTTTATGAGGTCCAGCATTACCACCACTTTCCCTGACAAAATTACCTCACACCATAAATCACTTCCATACTCAAAAGGGGCAACAAGAGTTGCTGCTTTCTAAGTAACTTAATTGCCAGCTGAAGCAGGTGTCCCTCACCTACACTGATTGTCTCCCAGTTTATCAGCCATGCCGCCCTCTAGTGGCAGCTCATGGTGTGGCCTGACCCCCTTAATGTGTTGCATTTTCTTTATCTACTTATCATATTGTTGTGGAAATATAGAAAGTTTTAAAGGGTTCTCAGAGGGTTTAGGAACCACTGCAAGAATTGATACTGTTTGTCCACGTCCATGTATGTTGCTATGACAAAGTTCTTATTGAAACATGAACAGGTATCTGATAAATGCACAGTCATAAAATCAAGAGACCATCCATTATATAGGGCTATGTTTAATACATTAACTGAGAATTGGCATATTCTGTAGGATTGCAAGCAGATCGCAATTTCCACTAATGCATACATACATTTTAATTTCGATTATTTAATGTTTATAACTGTGATGTCTGTAAAAACACATTTTATATAATAAAGTCATAATATGTCAAGTTTAATATAAAACAGCATAATTTTGAAAATAACGTCTTAGTATTTAAAGTCGAAATGCTGAAATATTATGAGAATAAACTTGAAATATTTTGAGAGAGAGAGTTATTCAACTCTAGTGCCTCAATTTTCATTATATTGTTAATATTGAAACAGACAGCACAGATGAACAAGAGAGAGTAAACAAGAAAACATGGGGGTCTAATACAGGTCTAATCATGTCAAAGGTAGTAACCATACGTTATTATTGCAAATATACATAGTAATCATATCCTCTATTCTGCCTCATGTAGTTTTTTTCATGCTCACAAAACATATACTATATAATTGAATACAGCATTCCCCACTGTCTCTAAGTGTGCCTTCAGATTTGAATCAGGATTCCAGTATTCAACGACAGACGTCAGGCTCTTGTTTATGTAACTGATTCACTGTACAGTCACACTGCCAAGCAAACAGCTTTTTGGCTATGGCAGGTGCCCAAATTCCCAGACACTCTTTATATATATGCTAGCTTGAGCACTTCATTTATTGGTTCAGTCAACCATTTTCTGGCATGACTGGCTTTAAAGCATTGCGTCGTTTTTAGTCATTTGAATCAATTGCCTTTTTAAATAGTTTGAAGCTATTCATCAATTCCACTGTTCATCCAGTGGCCACTTTGGGCAGGCAAAGCTCTCCTGTCTGTCTGTCTGCCGTTGTTGTTTGCATACTCATTTTATCCAGGAATGGTGGTCAAATATTTTCTTGATGGCTGTAATCTGTGTTATTTGCCCCCTCCCTCGTACCCTTCCCTCTGTGAAGAATAGATCCCCACAACGACTCCTGAAAGTAAACTTTGTCTCCTGGAGGAGAGTTGGCAGGACATGTAGAATCGGATAGCACAGCACTTTAGTCCAATGAGCACCTTGCCTGCTCCAACACACACACACACACACACACACACACACACACACACACACACACACACACACACACACACACACACACACACCTCTGTATTTGCACACTTATATAACCTGGCCTGGTATGATTATTCCTCCCATTTGCTTGGATACTGTAGCTGAATCCTATCTAAGGTAACAGTGAGGAATTAGGTTAGGAGGTAAACGTTCTAGAGTAATAGGCCACTGGCTAACGCTCTGTGTATGAAAACAGGTGAAATAAGGTTACTGCAACAAATCAGAGGATTTCTTCTCACTTGGGCTGAATTATTGAATTACTCTTTCCCTTTTCTGGTCATCTTCAGGGTTTAAAGAGATTCCACATCATTGTCAGAGAGCCTATTTCTGTTACATAAACACAATGTTTTCACAAATCTGATGGGTTTCTAAAAGGTCAGGAACACACTTGTATGCCACAGTAATTATTCTGTATATAGTCGGTTATTTCTGACCTACATCTTCAAATGCTTCATCTCCATCTGCTATTCTGACACTTTGACCTAAAGTGGTATAAAGTGGACATTACTGTTACACAGCTCCAGAGTCTGCGGGTGGATCCTGTGCTTGGGTTGTGTCTGTATGGAGATTACTAAGGCCATGTGGGTTTCCAAGCACTGACTATGAGCATATCAGTAGGTCAACCGGTGACTCTTAAATTACACCTAAACATTATGCATGTGCAGGTTTATGTCTGGCCAATTGCAAGAAACTTCAAATATGCTGTCAGGACAAATTTACACTTTCACAAAAAAAAAAAAAAAATTATTTAATTTATTTACTTTTTTAAATTTTAGACTTGTTGGTGACATGGCCTAAAGGTTCCCCCATAGCACCATTGTCTGTCAAACCATTTTCATTTTATTTGGGTCTTTCCATACTTGTGAGACACCCTGTATTACCACTGTAGAAACTATCTAGTTTTTTAAGTCCTTAATGTTTCTACTTTTACAATACTTTACATATATTATGGTATAGTATAGTATGGTATGGTATAGTATAGTAAAGTATATTATATTATAGTATAGTATATTATAGCATAGTATAGTATAGTATAATCTTTCCAGTCATGTTCATGTTCTGGTTTTCTTGCACACAAATTAAAATTCACATTAAACAGGTGGATAAAACCCACACTAATTCCTCTACTTTCTTCCTCTCCTTTATCTGCCCTACATGTCCTACATGCCCCTGACTGGGCTCCCAGTGCTCCTCTACCCTGCAGCATTACAATACAGATGGGAAACCTTCCACGGCCCTAATCCCGATGTCTTAGATTCCTAACCCTCCTTGTCCTTGCACATTCCGAGCATAGCAGCCGTGAGCTGTCGCTGCCCTGGAACCAAACAGAGCGGAGCGAGAGCCACTGTGCCTTATCTCGGTGTAAATACCTGCACTTTTCCCAGTATGTTCCGCGCCAGTTGAGACGCACTAGGCTATCTGCTCTATCTCCAAGCTTGGTTCCTGTCAGTGAGGCAGTGAGAGTGCCAGGTGCCGGGTTCTGCTGTTTCATTAAGGTGCTCTGAAACACACCAGGTGACTCGGCTCCCTAGGAGAGCTCCTGTAGGTGGTCTGAGTGTTTGTGATCATTACAGTCTTCTATGTTTTTTTTTTGCTCAGAAGGAATGGCAGTGATGGAAAATCCTTTCATGATGTGAATCTCAGGCATGCTTTTTGTACAATTGGCGTTAAACACCATTTAAATGCCTATAAGATCAGGAACGTTAGCTATGTTGGCATTCAATAAAGTCCTCAGTGTAATGTAATGCATACTGCATAATATTAAAAAACATGTAATGTGATACTTCTTACTCAAGTGGAACGGCACGTACGTGCCCCAGGGTTAGAGGAAAGGAGGAGACCGTGATAGCTTTAGATACCATCAAACTGCTACTGTAACATTCACAATTAGCACTTTAGCCTTGCTGATGGCACTGAACCAGTCTAGACATGGCAACTGCCATCATTTCCTGTGGTCATAACGGTATCCATTACTCTGACGATACAGGACATTCAAACGAGTCATCTTCCAAGACCACAACGCCAACACAGATCTGGGTAGATGAGATGACGTCAAAACTTCAGGTCAGAACTGTAATCCCTGGTGGTGTAATTACTCCTATTTACTGTCCTAGTGAGTCACTGGAAATCGACGGGATTGATGATTTAGTCACGTATGCAAGTCAGCGGTGCAGTGGACTCCAACGCGGGATTCTTTTGACCAGATCAAACATGGCAAAGAGTTAAACAGACTTGTAATTGGAAAAGATAAAGAATTCATGAACTTTTTTCCCCTGTAGTTCTCGGTGCTGGTTATCAAGGGCACGTATCTTCTTCCATTATGGATTCCTCATATGGAAATAAGAATATATTACTGCACACTAACTTCTCACTTTTACCTTTACAAAATCCATATCTAAATCCAAACCTGAAGTCAACAGAATTATTGGCACCCTTTACAAAAATGAGTAAGAATGTGTAACATGCCATGGGCCATGAGTTTATATTATATATAATTATATTAGTTATATTATATATTATATTCTGCTTTGGGACAATGTCCATTGTTAAAAGCGCTTTATAAATAAAATTGAAATTGAATATTATAACACTATATTTTAAGTTGTTTTAAGTAGTGCTTTTTTCTGTAAACAGAGCCATTTTAATTACTGATATTAGACACATTTGAGATTTTAAACACATCGGAAAAACATGTCGAGGATCTTGGGCCCGTCCTCTATGTTGAACATATAAAACTTCTTTCCTTTCATGGGTAAGCATATCTGGACTGGCATTTTTTGTAAGTGCAATTTGTTTGAGTGTAGATTTTATAATTAATACTTAGGCCTCAATACTTCAGCTATAAAGTCTTGTAGGAATGGATTTTGGTAGACAACAAGTTTTGTGACTTTGAACGGAAAATTGTATGTAATGTTTATTTATTTGATCATATTTTTCTTTTTTTATAAGTACTTATTGGATTGATGAGTTGCAGCAGGTTTCACTTTATTATAATGAATTATCTCTTACATTAGCTAGAAATTTAGAAACTAGCAGCTAAATATTATGTTATTTATTATAGCGACATTAGCTCTGAAAAGCCAGGCTTATGTGCTAGCTTCCAATAATGGCACCCTCACAAACACACTATTTCCAACTTCTCCACCACTGTTACGCATCTACTCTGATTTTTAATGCCTGCTCGGCATATAGCGTCTTTTCTGGATCTCACAGAGTGATAAAGTAGAGGTGGTATCACACTGGCAGCGCATGCTGGGACAGTAACAGGATCTCAAACTGTTGCACTGACATTGTTCTCTGTTTTAGTTTTCCAGCCGTGAACACACTCTCACAGGTATTGGCCTACTTTTTTGGTCTTACATGGCTGGTCTCAGTTGTCCTCATTAACAGCTGAGCATTGCCCCATTGCTTTTTCATTTGCATCGCTGGCGAACACTGTTAATGAGACATATTAGTGCCTGTGTCTCTGTGTGGAAATGATTCACTATGCCATTAATTCAGCTGCCTGCTGTGACTTAACAATGTGAAAATATAGGTATATTTTATTTCAGGCTGCATAAAAACACAGAATAATTTTATACAGATATAAAAATGGTTTTGCTTCCAAAATCACTCAGGCAGTATGTGTATTTATTATGGGTAGGAAATTAAATTAAATTAGTTCCAATTGGCAATTTTTGTACAAAGCAATTCAAGAAAGAAAAAACATGAAACAAACAAAAAATTTAAAACAGTAAACTTTTTTTTCTGAGCAAACGCCGGATAGAAATATTCACCCCTTTGAACTTCAAATTATTTAGTGCTACAATCTGGGACTTATATGGACTTTAATGGGATTATATATCATGAATCTACACAAAACAGCCCACAATTTTCTCTCACTACACAAACAAAATCATTAGCTAAATATCTTCCACATACAACACTGTTCGGCTAATCCCATTTCACTAGCAAGACAACGGTTGCCAATTTAATGACTTTTTAACGACACTAGAAATCCTATTTAGTGACTGGCAACAAATCTGGGGACATTGTGCAACTTTGGGAAACTGATTCACTGACATCACTGAATGGTCTGCTCTTCCTAGTGCTCTAGTTATAATGAATAATGAGTAATGCGTAATGATTGACTCGTGTACAATCATCTTCTGTCATTACACATCAGTAGATGTTCTACTGGTCTAACAGATTCTATGCAGATCAGCCTAGAGGACGTAATGCTGTTCAGATGTGTGACATATGCAAATTAGACATGATTATATGCATTACCATGCATAAAAATCTTTTCTTTGGCTCATAAAAAATAATTAATTTTCATGTTTGGAGATTACACCACCCTCCTTCCCCAGAAGAAATAAATGACAAGAAAACCAGGAGTGCTTTTGCAGCTAGAATACAGAGAGGGATTAAATTTGACCACTGAGACAAATGATATTGTGTAGCTCATTTATAAAATCTTTTTTTTTCTTTCAGACAAATAAAGATTAGTGCAAAGGAAAAAAAAAAAACATTTTAAGATCGTAAATGATGATCAGGCTTATATGAAAGCAGGCTTATTTTTTCAGGAGCTGAATTTCAGAGAAAATGATTATATTGTTATAATGTTAAATAACATTATAATGTTAAATTTAGCTTAGCTTTGTCTAGAAAAATAATAATAATAATAATAATAATAATAATAATAATAATAATAATAATAATAATAATAATAATAATAATAATAATGTTATCCCTAAAACAACTTTGTATTTAAGCTACCAAAGCATTAAAACATTATTCAATCTGACTATTGCTGTATGTGTACCACACCTCTATGTCTAACAGGAGCTGTGATGATGTAAATCTGTCTGCTGTCTCGCTGTTCACTGTTGCATCCACCACACACCTGTTCTAATCTCATATTATCCCACGTGTGAAGAAAACACACTCATTCATGTCTAACGTAAACATGTCATTCCGTGGTCAGGTAGTCTTGCATGAAAGCGTGAGGGCAGACCATTCCTGCTGCGTTTGTTCAGGAGCCAGCATTTGTCCAGCACAGCTGGAGATCCGTTCTGCCTGAGCTCACATCTGGAGCAGGACTTCATCGCTCCATTATTACCAGACTAATCTGAGCTTGTTTGCTTCAGAAGTACATTTATCTTCTTCTAGGAGGCAACAATAGATAGATACAGTGATAGATGTGTGAACGCTTACTCATGTACACACATACATTTATGCAAAAAGACCACTTTTAATGGCCTTCACACCTTCCTACTACAATGACTACAGTTCTAACACCTCTTCCCCCAGGAAGTGGGGACGTGTGAGAGAGAAAAAAAGATAAGTGGTATGAACAGTATTATTCACTCTGTCTCATGCCCAGATTTGGAAATGTGCTTTCGAGAGGATGATGACTCTGAGCATACATGCTTTGTTTTTTAGTCTACTCCTAAACCTCACAGCAGCTATTATTGCCCAAGATAAAGCCATATGAATAACAATGCAACACTGAGCTACATTGTACTGATGACCATTTTAATCCATACAACTGATTTAATTCAATGAATCCTCATATTATGCAAATCCAAACCCTGATTTAATACAGTGAGAATATTCTCAAAATATTATTACACAACTGAAATAAATATTTTAAAAAATTCTTCTTATTTTTTCACATGATAGAAAGTCTTAAATACATAACCGATCCAACATTGTCCAATATAATAAGCTGTATCCTGTTGCATAGCCTAGAATTCATTTCAGTGTATGTAAGGAAATATGCTCGATAAATGCACTGCCTGATCTGACCACTGTACCATTAAATTACTAAGTGTGACATGCTCATGCATTTTGCCAAAATGGAGGACAACTGGCAGTGACGTCAATGACAGAGGAAATAATTACACTATGACATTTCCTCCTTATAAATCCAGACCAGACTTTCTTTTCCTTTTTTGTCGCTAACTGAGTAGTTGCTTCCAAAGAGAAATTGTTACAGTTTTTTTTTAATCACATTCGCTGGTGGTCAAAAAATATGGTTTAACAGACTAAAGCATGCAAGAAGGAAAAAAAGAACACCTAGATGTTTGTTTTGTCCAAAAGTCTGCCTCTATGATGATCCTGGATAAGAGGAATGTTGATAAGACCGGCACAATACAGATGTTTTGTTTTTCTTCACATCACTTCAAAATCACACTTAAAAGCCCAAAACACGGTAGGTGTAGTTAGGAGTCTCGGCACAGACTGTGACTGGATCCTGAATTGGATGTTTGATGTCAGACACAGTGTGTGCAGGCTAAATGGCAAAGACAAACAGTCCTGGCCTTTTCAGTGTGTCTCTGTGCGAGTCTCTGGAAGATAAACCTCACAGTAATCTGTCATCTTAATATAATCAATACACCTGGGCAGAGTCTGCTTGCATTAGTGATTAATATGATTTAATAGTGCTCTTAGTGGGATTAGTGGTGCCAAAATCTTCATATCTATCACTGGTTCACTAATGACTCAGCTATTAACTCAATACAGACAGTATGTTATTACACAAATAATACACAAGTTATGATTTTCGTTTTGTTATGAGCATAAAATAGATGTGTGGTATATGTGTGGGAATAAATACGAGCATGATGGTGTTGGTGTAGACATAAATAATCAAGGGTGAAAAGTGGCACAGTGGGTAGCCATGCTGCCTCATACCTCCCCTGCGTCTGTTTGGGTTTCCTCCAAGTTCTTTAGTTTCCACCCACCTCTCTGTGACATTAGGTGGATTGGTCATGGCTAAATGGCCTCGTGGTGTAAATTGTGCTCCGATTTATTCCTGCTTCGGATCCACCAGAACGCTGACCAGGAGAACGCAGTTACTAAAAATAAATGAATAAACAAATAGGTCATTTTCATGCAAACATAAATAAATAGATACATAAAAATAGAAACATACAAAAAATACTAGCATTTGCAGAGTTTCAATTAATCTTTTTTTGAGAAATGATGTTTTACAGAACTGGACTGCTAATTTACTTATCCGGAGCGACTTACAAGATTACTGGTATTACAGGTAGGCCAACGTAGTGTTAGGAGTCTTACCCAAGGACCCTTATTGGTGTAGCACAGACTGGCGGCCCAGATCGAGAATCGCACCCAGGTCTCTCACATAGGAACCCAATGATGTTACCACTGTACCACACCAACTAATAAAATACTACTTTTAAAGCTTTGAACTGAAGAGTTATAACAGGACCTACCACAGCTAAATTGTTTTAGAGATGTGTAGATAATTGGTTCCTTTTGAGCATACTATCTATTCCAGTCATTCGTGTGAATTGATATGCGAGCAGAAATAGACTTATTTTTACAAAGTTATTTTTAACTCATGCAGTAAAACAAGCACCATCTTATAAGATATCTTTTGTTATGCTTTGTATGTACTGTTAAGGCATTTCTACAATCTGATATGCTTTTCTTAGTTTAGAAAAACAAGTTTATTTTTCCTTTTCTTTGTTTCCCTCAGAGCTCAATTGTTAAAATGCAAGTGTAGGTTATCTTCCCTCTGCATGTACATGTCCATAAATTGAACCCACTTGTGATTCCTTGTTAAACCAAGTGATTTTTTAGGGTTGGCTAGTAATCACCCCTACACACACACACACCCCAGGTAACAACTTTGTTAACGCTGTTAATTATTTTATTAAGCTCAGCGATGTTAATATAGGGTGAATAATTGGGAATAGCCTACGGATGACGATAACCATTTAGCACATAAGTGATAATAGTCATTTCTGAATTTTGCCCCAAAGCTCCAAAAATGTATAAATGGCAAAGGTGCCTCTTCTTTATTCATATCATAATTTCTTGCTATCTCTCTATAATTGGCCTGCAGAGTGTTGACTGATTAAACTGCAAGATTGATTAACAGTGAAACTGGAGTGTGGCTTGTAAATGAGGTCAGTTTTATTGTTGCTGCGAATAAGAGAGAAATTTGCAAAGGCATAATAAAGCAGCCATTACAGCAAGATTAAACGTGAAATAAAACCAACCCTTGTTATGTTTTTACTTTGTTGCTTAGGTTCACTGGTAAACTGTAGACTGATAAACAGAGTGTAAATATATATAAATGTCAAAGTTAATATGAACTTTTAGATTTTTGCAATAAGATGCAGTAATAGTAGAATTTATACCGAAAAACAAATCTGTCTCACTAGTGTTGGTTTATTGGCAGCATGTTTTTAAGTTTATTATAGTGGGTACTTGACTGTTTGTGTCTGCAATACAGCTGCACACATCGTTTTGCACATGTAACTGTTCTTGTATGGTTATATATCTGCTTATTTTGCACAATCACCACTTTACTATGGACTGTTACAATATAACTAATGTAGCGCACACTACTGCACAATGTATATAACTTGTATATATACTTGACATCCAATGTGGGCAGCAAATTAGGAATTTCATTGTACAGGGAAACTAGTTTCCTTACTGTGCATATGACAATAAAGCTTTGAATCTTTGAATCTTGAATCTTTGAATCTTATGCTGTGCTTGGTAAACACAAAAACTACAACCCTGTAGAGGTTACACCTCTAAAACAATTAGGTGAAATAAGGATGATGAAGCACCTCATTCACCTTCACTAACCTTCAATAATGTTACTATATTATGTTTTAAAGGCATGTTACATTTACAGTATTTAGCAGATGCTCATATATACATAGCAGCCTTTTCTTGGAATATTCAAATCTAATGCAGATGGACCAGGATTCACATACCCAGAAATGAACATTACAGTATGAAATGTAAAACTTACCAAAAGTCCAACAACCTGAAAGTACTCTTAAACTATGTGCAGCCTGTTAAGAAAACAGGTTAGGGATAAGTCATGGAGATGGGCTGAAAAATATGAACCTAAAGTGAGATCAAATTTGACTGCACTGTCCCTTATAGACTGCATGAATCTACAGTCTGTGCTAGAAGGAAATCAGCCCCAGCCTCACTTCACACAATTCCATGTACTTTTCTTGCAACTGCTTTTGCTATAATCCATGTTGTTAACAGGAAATCATCTGACATGGATGCCACAAGCTAAGCCTTATAATGGATTTTTATCTTTGAAAGCCCATTTACACCAGCCTCTCCTAACTATAACGAATAGACAGTATATTATATATTATATGATATATAATGTGGAATTCATGTTATCATTTTTTTAATCGAAAGTTTGGACAATTCACACTACAGCCTATATATATATATATATATATATATGCAAACTGTTACCATTTTAAACACTATTTTTCACTCCAATAGGTCAGAAGTGCATCCTTTATTTAATTAACGCTCTTGTTTGGAGTGAGTGGCTTAGTCACCCTGCTCTGCACAGCAGTGCTCACTTCTAAAATTAGCTTAGTGAGGTTTATACACCAAAACAAGCCAAGTTTTAAACCACCGCTGACTTGTCCAAACATGCAAAAAAACACCATAGCACATGGAGTCGAGAGCACAGGTGAAAGCTGCTTCACTTTATTCTATTAAGGTGACATTTCAAACATACAGAGAACTTTACAGAAAGGCACTCGGAAAAGTTTACATTCTACAAAACCTAGTCCGTTTTTCATGACTGTAATCAGTTGGCAAGACAGGACATTGAGAGGAATTAGAGCAAAAATGTAACAGGTGGCCAGGTTAATTTGTCATTACACTATAGCTAATTCACACCGTCATGCAGTAGTTTAAATGGACAGAGCATTTCTGTACAATGTCATGTGACCTCAGTATTATAATATTCAGGAATTTTTTTGTTAAATAAGTGAACCACATAAATGGTAAATGAATTTATTCTCCCATTTTTTTGTAATATTAAAAAGTTTTATCTCCATCCTCACAGATTTTACATCTGCTAGCTATTAGATCTGCTAGCTAGTCATCATCCAGCATGAACAAACACAGGCGTCCAGGAACAGTATATATCTATGTTCTAGTTAAAATATACTTGCGGAATCCCTGGTGTGATCATAAACTTGGGTTACTGTCTGTGCAGAGCTTCTGTGCATGTCCTCCCTGTGTCCATGTGGGTTTCCTCCAGGTTTTCTTCAATCTCTAAAAACATGGTGATGGTGGTAACCTTAAAATATCTGAACATGACCTTGATGTCTTGTTGAGATGTACATAAATGTACAGACTATGTTTTCACTATGGGGCAGCCGTAGCTTTAGGCAACAGGTCTTGTGACCAGAAAGTTCCTGGTTTGATCCCTGCAATGGATAAGAAACAACTGACATGCCCTTAAGCAAGGCACCTAACCGCCCCAACTGCTCCCTGGCGCCATGGTTTGGGGCTGCCCCCAGCTCCAGTTCACTAGTGTGTGTGTGTTTCACTGCACTGTGTTTAACACTGATAGGTTAAATGCAGAGGTCATATTCCTCTGTGTGCAAGCAAAGTAGGCAAATAGTTCTCTTTCACCTCACTTAACTAGATTTAAGCTCCTCAACCTTATAATACTAAAGTCACACCTTGTAGTCAAATCCCTGGTCACACTCATACATGAAATGTAGCCTACTAATCTGCCACTTTGATGTACTATCCACCATTGAAACATTTAGAATGCACAGTTGGGACATTTACGGCAAACAGCAGATAAAGTCAACCAAAAATGGCTTCTCCAAAACACGCTACTGCTGTCACTTGATTGTGACATTTGAAAGATATTCACATGCAGTAGGCAGTAATAATCATGCTGATGTTTCAGCCTTTTCTGCATTCCTGTAAGAAGATAAGTGCATGACTTATGATCATGGCACTAAAAGTGTCCATGCATGTCTCTTCTTGCTCTGGCACTTGCTCACACTGATTTCCGTCGCTTGCCAAACACATTGTTGATCAGTTTAGCCATGGACTTGGAGCCGCTGGGTCGGCGTCGGCGCTCTTTAGCTTTTCCGCTCTGGCTGGCATTGCGCACCAACTTTGTGAACATGAGTCCCACTTCCTGGTAGCACTCTGCCGCAGAAAGCTCGTAGAACTGGCAGCGGCCATCTGTCGCCAACCTCTGACCTTCCTCCTTGTCCACCTCTCGCATGTGGCACAGGTCTTGTTTATTGCCCACCAAGAACACGACCGACTCCGACTCCCTAAAGGGGTTAAGAAATCATTTAGTGACTGAAGGTGACACGTTCAGTGTTATGTCTGGATGTTAAAAGTGTTTATATTACATCAGATCTGTTAAATATTCTGCATGAGAATTGTACATTATGTACAACTTTTCATTTGGAATCCATGTACAAATAAGGTGGTCTACTGTATCTTCAAAGTTGAACTCAAAGAAAGGTTGGTTAGATTATAACAGATTTAACCTGATTGCAGTGTTTATATTTCTGCTTTACGTTGCCCATTTGAGACAATCCTCGGATATCTATGTAATGACCAAACTAAGCACCTCTAAATCCAAGAGCATGATAAAGAATCAGCTGATGAATTATAAACAAGAAAGCATTTAATATTTGACATTCATTCCTAGCCTTACTTCCAGCATTTATAATGAATCGTGGATCCATTTTGCTATTTAAAAAGCCAAACAAGACGTGGGCTAAAAATGTAGGTGGCTTTAGCCATTGACAAAAATAAATGCACTGGCTAAGCTGTGAGTCCTTGTGTTAACAAAGCGCCCACTCAGCCTCCTCCGGCAGCTGTAGCCTCTCTGCTCTTCTCTATAATGAAATCCTGAGCCGGAATCCTGGTCAGCTATCGACTGCCTACACAGCACAGGCACATCAGGTACTTGTGAATGGAGGAGAGAAAAATAGCTCCATCCTCCAGGTCTACATTTGTTTTGGTACACTTGTACCTTTTGGCTGCTCCCAGGTTGAGCTCTCGGATCAGGTGCACGATAGCTGTAGCTGTGATGAAAGAGGAGCGGTCGCTGATGTCGTACACCACCACAAAGCCATCGGCCCAGTGGATCTGCTCATTCAGAGTGGACTTGCCTTCACAGGGCTGTGAAGACAAGAGCAGAACACAAAGATTTAGAGCACTGTGTTGTATACCCTGAGGTGGGCTATTGCTATGGTGACATTGTGCACAAAATACCACCATGTTTCCATGCTCATAGCACTCCAAAGGCAGCTAATTATGCAATTATGACAGTTTAACATGTACTGATAAGGCGAAAATAGTCAATTTAACCTGACGCGAATACTTTCAGAGAATGAGCCTAGAGCCCAGACATGTATTTTAGATTCTCTGTAAAACTTCTCTATAATTTATTCAGAATTGAGGCACTGCAAGTACACACATTGGTCCCCACTTCAAACCCATGCTACAGCAAAATCATAGCATAAAATGTAAATATCCTTACACAAGCACTACTTTTTTTTCATTACAGCGTTTTTAACAGCATATCGTATTCAACGTCTCGCTTTCCTTAATGCATCTATTAACCTTTATGAGGGTGTGATTTCTCACTTGTCCACCCTATTTTATTGTAATCATTATTGCTGCTTATACTGCTGCTGTAAACACATACCTGGGAACATGGGTCATAAAGCTCCAGATTCAGCTGCCTCCCATCAACGGACATGCGTTTTCTATATATACACTCTGGAAACAAGAAGACATTTTCACAGAGTCATGCAAATGCATTCTGCAGCACTTAGCAATTTTCCGCGTTTTATGACCATGCTAAATAACTAAAGTACAGGCACTTGGCAGAGCACCCTTTGATTTAGTCTGCGTTGGTAAAACAAACAAACAAACAAAAACCTTAAGCACTTTTTACCTCATTTATCAAAAATCAGAACGGGTATGACCCTAGACTCTAGTATGATGTTATCCCCCTGATGATATACTTAAGCATAAAGAATACTGTACATATAAATTACAGTATAATGTTGCCCAGCCATCTAGACACCATGACTATAATAATACTATAGCTACATTACATAAACCACATGCCTAGGTTATTTTATGCAGATTGGATCAGTCGCCTTGAGGAAATGGTGTTGCACATAATTTGCTACCTGATCATCATGGACAGTATTTCATAGCACAATTGAATACAATCCATAATGTGACTGATTCTTTAAATTATATTTAATGTGATTATAAGTATTAATTCACTACTTGTTTCTTAATTCTCAGTTTCCGTCCTTTTTAAACTACACACCCTGGGGTGGCTGTTAATGAATACATTATTAAAGTGTATATAGTGTATAGGCTTGGTTCACAACCCTGGTCCTACACATTTTAGTGTTTTGTCCTCAGTCTAACACGTATAATTAGTTAACAACTAATCAGCTAATACCCAGCCTTCACCACAGGTAAAACAATAATACTTCCTGAGTGAAAACACGAAATACTACTATGTACTACTACTACTATGACCAAGACTGAGAACCTGTGGTGTATGACAGTATATCTTAGAGACATCTTAGAGACATAGAGTGTGTTCTGAAGTAGGCATTGTACATCACATACTGAATATCCTGGAGATATACCACAGAGTATATCATATCATAATATAATCTATACTCTAGTGTGATTTATTTCCCATGATGTGATTTATTCCTGGACCAAGAGTAGCATATCTTAATTCCTCTTGACTATATTACATCAGATTATATTACGACACACTTTAATACAGGGGTGTCCAATCTTCTGTGGGTAGAGGTTTTCATTCCAGCTAAGTAGAGACCATACCTGTCTAATAAAGGCTGACAAGACTGACTAATTAAACAGGTGGAATCAGGTGTGGCTTCTGCTTGATTGGGATGAAAACCTGCACCACCACCACCGGCTCTTGCTGGATAAGACTGGACACCCCTGTGTTAGTATGACCCTCAATCACCATATTACTGTATCAT
The DNA here is from genome assembly GCA_028565595.1 of Duopalatinus emarginatus. Lineage (NCBI taxonomy): Eukaryota > Metazoa > Chordata > Actinopteri > Siluriformes > Pimelodidae > Duopalatinus > Duopalatinus emarginatus. The sequence goes on along the minus strand of JAOVVF010000014.1, from coordinate 10,612,732 downwards.
TATAATATACTATGCATAGCACACTTTATTCATGCATGTCACACACTATGGCCACATCATCATATACATATGATATAGTATACATATTACACTTATTGTCACACACTCTATGGCCACATTACAGTATACTTATAATATAGTATACATATTACACTTATTGTTACACACTCTATGGCCACATTACAGTATACTTATAATATAGTATACATACTACACTTATTGTTACACACTCTATGGCCACATTACAGT
>JAOVVF010000014.1:10569768-10598966 GCA_028565595.1 Duopalatinus emarginatus | reverse complement strand
TATTATTATTATTATTATTTATAATCTTTGGATTTATAATCTAAAATGTTTTTGTACTGACTCAAAAATGCAGAATTAATAAAATAAATGTCTACAACAACATTTATACTAAACACCATATAGGGTGCCTAAGACTTTTGCACAGTACTGTATAATTAACAAAACTGTAATTACTGTATAATTAAAAAAAAAGAGTAACATTGAACAGTAACTGATATATAAACCAGGGTATCTAGCTTGATCCTGACCCCAGGTCACAGTCTGTGTTTTTGTGCATATCTGCATATCTTTTTCCACATGCTAAAAGCATGCTAATAGGTAGATGGCCTATGCTAAATTTCCTCTAGGTGTGAACAGGTATGGACCGGTATCCTATCCAGGGCATATTAACACTTTACATTCCCAGGATAGGCTCAGGACATAAGTACATAACTGCACAATATTTATAACACTTATACAGCATCTTATTAAAGTTAGGGTTGGAGTTAAAGGTTAGGGTAATTATTTAGGGTTTAATTAGGGTGAGGGTTAGTGTTTTGGGCTAGTGGTTAGGAGTTAGGGGTTATGGTTAGTGTTAGGGCTTGAGTAGGGGTTAGGATTCAGGTAAGGGTTGTAATAAGAAAAGATTAATGAAATTGTTTGTTAAACATTTATATAGCATAGGTTGCTGTTGAAATGTTATAATCTACTGCTACAAGCTACAAACTCTCCTACTATAAATAATGTCCATCTTTTCCAAATACTAAGAAAATCCCTGGGTAGGTTTGTAGCTAATAGAGAATCATCCAGCTGGGAATGGAACACAACCTTACACTATCAATATAAAAAAGGACAAGAAACACTAATTATGGTTACACTAAGAGTATAAGGTCATGCTCTATTCCCAGCGAGATGATTCTGTATTAGCTACAAAAAGATACTGCAAAAAACAAAACAAACAAAAAAAAAAACCTGATGTGAAGATCCTGGTTGTTGGTTATTTAAAACGAGGCCATCTAAATGTCAACTGTACTGGTTACAGTGCACACAGTGCACGAGTGAAGTGCCGCACTGTCAAACCTGATGTGAGCCTCAGTCCTGACTCCACCGTTTGATCTGCTGCCTCATGCCTGGAAGCAGCAGGGGTTGGAGCAGTGGTTTTCTATTGACTTACGTCACCACAAACTCCACATGAAGGTCGGCAAGTAGGACACTCCACAGGAAGGGGTCAGGGTCGCCATCAACCGTTTTCATGCTGCCATGTGGAACTGAATACAAACTCCGGGCATCACTGGGGGTGGACATGAATAGTGAGAATTAGATGGATATTGAAGTGACAGCTGGGAAGAATTCTTCCTCACCTCCTTACTGAGACCTTTATCCAGTGCTGCCGGTTAAAAAAGGAGAAAACACGAGAATCCCTGACTGCTGCATAGTAAAGATTTGTGTTTTCTAATAATTACATACAGTGCCTGGAGGGTGCCAATACTTCTGCATTTGACTGCATGGTATGTAAATAATTGGGATATATTCACTGCGCTTGTATGTGACAAAACAGTGTTTTTCTTTACAAGAGATCACGGGGTCCTCTGTAATGTAAGGAAAGTTAGCAGGCCTTGGATCCTGTCCATGCTTGTGGAAACTAATTTACAAGCCAAAGGGGCCACTGGGGATGTTTATTACATCTGACTGGAACTTATTAAATAGAAATTATTCCAAGTTTTCAATGTCAAGTGGTGAAAACAACCCCCCTAAAGCACTTCCAAAGAAGCAGCAAGATTTCCTGCATGATAAGGATGTGATGCTTTATACCAGGAATAGTGATGAATTATGACATGGCTCGGATTGGCAACAGCTCAGAAGGTAAAATGTGTCAACTGAGGGTTTTAATAGCTCATAATCTAGATTCATAACCCAAAGCTGGTTGAGAAGGCTGCATCTTGTAAATGACAATAAGGTCTCTATAAGCTTCTATAATACACTGATTATAACAGAGTATGATAGAAGAGAAGTAAAAACGATTCATTCATGATAGTATATGAGTCAGTAGTGGCATTTGGAAGGAGTATGTCCTTTCTGTCATGGCCACACAAACATGTAAACAAACCATAAATCTATGGTGAGTCATAGCAAATTATCCGATAGGAAATTGTCTGCTTACTTACGACACAGCTACTGTTGTGTGTGTGTGTTTACTGTATAGTTAGGGGGAAAGTGGCTCATAAAGACTGATATGAAATGGTCGACAGTCTTGTCTGCTGTTTCAGCTCACTTAGTAGAGAATCAACATCATCATGCTGTTAACTTTTTCTTGTCCGAGTCCCTGCTTGCACTCTGCAGACGGTGCACGTTGTCCTCAACTATTACGTGACAGTAAGAATACCTGATTATCTTGGTTTCTCTCTCATTGTTAGAGATCCTGAGATACCCCTGATTCTGACCGCTCTCCAGACCGGCCTGATCCATCCTGATGCTTTACTTCAGGTTGGGGTTCATCACATGGAAACTAGTCATGGCACGGACAGCATCAAGACATGCCAAATCAGTGTGGATGGTTCCAACAGGATCAGTTTAGCCCTTAGGTCTCCATCAGTTAACAAAGACTTCATGTTATAACTATACGAAATTATTTAAAATTACACTTGTCACCAGGTGAGAATGAGCTCTCTCTTGAGTCTGGTTCCTCTGAAGGTTTCTTCTTCATGTCTTCTCAGGGAATTTTTCCTTGTCACCATCACACCTGGGTAGATCATTAGGTATAAATGTACAAATTTACAACGATATTTGTAATTGATAGATTTCCACAACGCTGCGTTGTGACCTTGTCTAAGTAAAATAAAACTGAAATGAATTGAAATGAAACGACTTCAGGCATTTAGAGATCTAAAAAACGTTTTGTTGAATTTGTCCTGATTCCAAATTAAAAAGCAAAAACGTCTCTCTAGTTATGTCTACTTTAAAAAAATGTATACAAAAATATACTATTTCATTTCTTTGAGATAATTACTGATAACTAACTTATAAGCTGATGTGTAGTCCTGATTCATTGGGAGTTACTTACAAAATGTCCACAATGTCCTCTATTCGACTCAAAAACATCCATTCGTCACCATGTCATCATTTTCCAGTAAGGGATAAGGATTTTAAGAGAATGTTAATTCACATAGCTCAAACACGGTTCATGAGCCAAGGCGGGCTTGGCTTCATTTGTGCTGGAGCTTACAAGGTTACAGCACTTAAAATTTCTTCTGATTGTTACATAAATTTTATTATTACTTCACTTAAAGAAGCAAACCTCAGACACTATGCACTTTTTTGCCTGATGGATTATGTTTAAGATAATGGGATATTGTGTAAATGTTATTTAATCCTGCTGTCTTCAGTAATCCAAGCCACAAATCAATGTAAGGTAACTTGTCATTATCTGCTAATATTTGCATCCAGTGAAGTAAATCATGTTGTTTTGCACATTATTCTTTAATCTCTCCTCAGTACAAATGTAAATCAGTACACTGTTCACATAGGAACATGGAGATTATAAGAATATTAATGACCTGCTTTTCTTCACATTCACTTTCTGTTAATCTTATGTACCTTATAGAATTCAGACTTGTTCATACACAACCGCACACAATCGCACTCTGTGATGTCTCTGTTATTTCTAGACTGGTGTACTTCATCTTTATATCAACACTGATGAAATATGCAGTGTGTTAAGCCAAATATGGGGTCATCAAGCCAATTTCTATTTTTCCACATCTATCCAAGTCAACCCAAGACAAAGTGGGATTGATTACAGCAGCAGCAACTATAAAGCAACTTTTTATACTATGGCTCTGTTGAACTTCTAAGTCCACTCACAGATACTTGTAGTGTAGATTCTCTACATAGTCTAAGCCCATTACACTGCCAAAAAAAGACTCACTGTTTCGAGTTGAAGTCGTTGGAGGCAATGTTATGATTTGGGATTTCTTTAAATTGGTCAAGACGAGACTTCGCAATGTTATGTGGCATCAAAATGAGTTTTTACTTCTCTGACGGCACAGGTATATTCCATCACGACAATGTCAAGATTTATCATGCTCAAATAGTGAAAGAATGATTCAGGCAGCACCATGGAGTCCTGACTTTAACCCCATTGAACATCTTTGAGATCCGCTGCAGAAGACTTTAGCGTGACTCGACTCTCCTGTCACCAACAAGATCTCAGCCAAAAAAACAGGACACAAATATGTTCTGACATTGCGTAAGGTTGTCAAAATGGTTTGTGTAATCAGAACTATAGGCATCCAACAGTATTTATTTATTTAAATAAAAATAATTATATTAAATAAATATAAAAAAAATATTAAAGTAAAATAATATTAAATAAATCTGACAATTCAGATTAAGACAAGTCAAATCAACAAGTGAACTCTAATATGTGTGACGAAGCTGGTTGACTATGATGTGTACAGTGGAAACAAACATAATCAGTAAACTTTAATTAGTTGTATTTACAGTGTGAATAATCACAACCCAGTCTTTCACTTCTCATCATAATGGAACCGAAACATCATCTAGAGTTATGGCATACTCAGAAAACTTACTGACTAGTAAAAGTGCACTTGCATTATGAGCCAGTTCCTCAGGATCCAGTGTCTACAATCCTTAGATGTTTTTCAAGGTCTTACCAGTTTTATGACTAACTATGTATAACTCAGTATAGGTTGTGAGTCAGAGCCCTGAAGAGAAATGTTACAGATGTGATAGACTGTCAAATTATTTATCTGGTTAATAAAAATAGCACAGTTAGGAGTTTGCCTGGTTGTACAGTTAAACACAGGTTGATCTAATTCACCCAAACCAGTAGGTCATGCTGTAATCATTGCGATACAGTCAGACTCTTCTGACAAAGCAGCACTGCCACTCTGTGGCTAATTCCAACACCACAAACCAATTTTAGTTGGTTTCAAAGTCATAGAGAAGGTTTTTTCTCAACGTGGAATCAAGATTTCAAAAACATAAGACCACAAACGCACCAACGCAGATGCCCTCGAGTGAGTTCAAACTGACGGCTTCTGATAAGGGCAAAGGGAAGTGAACTACTTTCCTGTTGACGTCATGTTCACCACAAACATCTGTAAACTCGGACAAAAGAGTTCAAGAATGGAATACAAAATTAAAAAATGTTCGGTGAGGGTGACGGATCTGTAAGTATATTCAGGTTAATATATAATAGACACTTCAATTACAAGTAATGCTGAACAGTAGCGCAAGTTTGTAACTGCTAATTTGAGTCAAATATCTTACATAATATCTTCAGAAACCTTAATTATTTAAGGTGCTTTATGCTCAGGATCTTGAAAGCGAAGTCAGACATGACTTACACTCTTGATGTTGTACGCTCCATATCATATACACGAATGAACTGCTACTTGTATACACCAAGATATGTCTCACGCACTCAATATCTAAGATGCTTATCCTACTACTGGGTTGTGACTTATGAGATCTAAAGAGAAATTCATCTGGGTGAACCAGTGGTGCAGTGGTTAGTGTTGTTGCCTCACAGTTTTTGGTTCAGGGATTGATCCTAATCTAGCTATGTGGAGGTTTACATGGTCCCCTGGTCTCTGTGTGGCCTTTTTTTCATGTTCTCTGAGATTGAGGTCCAGTGATTTTACAGTTAGAGTGTAGCAGTGCTTCATCTCGCTCATCAAAAAGACTCAAGCAGCTGGCCCTATGCACTTTTATAGCAGTCATCTGACCACTTTTCATAGGTTACATTGATCTCCTCTATTGTATTTTTCATGTGCATGGTTTAATGAATTACGGTGAAGTACTTTGCTGGATCCACATCTGGACCGTGGCCCACTAGTCAATGACTCCTGTCTGATTTTATTCTAGTCATCTTCACAAAAGCGTCCTTCTTCATGTAACACAATTGATATGCAAATGATCAGGACAGTTCAATAAATATGTAAATTACCCTATAACTTCTAGCGACTTTATGAGCACCTACTACAACTACTATAACACCTCCTTGTGCCCAGTATTCCCAGGATAAGCGACAGATTCATCGAGTCCTTGAGCAGGATAAAGTGCTTACTGAAGATGAATGATTTCAATGCTTAGTATTCTGTGGCCACAGTGGTCTGATTCAACGGAGTCCTCTTTATTACTCGTTTTAAAATTACAATCATTGACACATGTTAAGTGTTCACATGGCCACAAAGTAGGTCTCTTAGGGTTTGAATGTTTCAATGTGTGGCAACATTGTATTTAAAAACATTCACCCCAGTGGCTCTGTACAAACATGATGCTCTTCACACAGTATACAGTAAAGTGCATTTAGAAACCAGCACACCTTAGTGCATCCTAGTATAAGAAACTGTGATTCTTCAGGACACGCTTTTGTCAGCGACCCAGCCTTGTAATATTCAAGATGATGGTAAATGTCTTAAAATGCCAGTTGTGCTGTCACACTGTACACATAGAAAAAAAGTAAATTTAACCTCACATTTTAATACTGCAGCATTATATATATACGATAACATTGAGATCTGGTGACTTGGTCTGGTGGGAATGGCAAAACCCGCTCAGATTACTGTTCCTTTAAGCATAATTTGGCATCTTTAGATGTCTGCTTGGTGGAGCATTGTCCTGTTGGAGGAGGCCAAACCCATCAGAATGAATGCAGGACATGTACTGCTGCAACTAGCCAGAGTTACCAGAAAGGTAGTGTTCACCTATTAGAGAAGTTTGTAGACATACCAGGGATCTACTGGAATTCCAGCTAAACAATCCCAATACTATTAAGAAGCCACCACCAATCCACACCAGTCTTTATGGTACTTTAGTGTATTCTCCTCAGGTTTGGGTGGGTTTCTCCCAGGTTGACTGGTTTCTTCCCACCTCCCGAAAACATGCAAGTAGGGGTGCATCCACTACTTTAAACTGCCTCTAGGTGTAAATAAGAGTATGACTACGAGTGTGTGCATTCTGTCTGGTGTATTCCTACCTTATCTATTCGTGTGTTCCCAGGATAAACAAATAAATAAATGAATGAATAAATGAATGAACAAACTATTAATCAGATCGATGAACCCCACACTTACTTTTTTTCTCCCAAATAGAGTTTTATTGTTTACTGATAAATGGTCTGGGAGTTTATAATGTAGGGTTTACACAAGAATTTAGGTCTTCACACACAAATAGCTTAGCATTACGTTCACCACCAGAGGGTGCTTTTGCATCTGTAATCCACCACATCAGGCAGTTCTCCCAATATGCCCAGGTTTGCAGGTGTAGAAATAAAGCAATATAAACAATTAAATGGTAGAATACATGTCATTAATGTTAACATACAACAAACTTTATCTGTGAACAATTCAGATTTGATTCGAAATAATAATTTTGATTAAGTTGAGTGTTGGACAAAGTCTGATTACTTGATCAAACTGATAAAAATAACCTAAAGCCAAAAATCTCACACAGCCTTTAGGTAATGTCTTAAACATTGCAGATATAAAATCCAATCACATAAAGAGCTGCAGGGATTTCACTAGATTTGTATAGAAATTATTAAAAATGTCCAGTGTAACAGCTTTCTGTAATAGAGAGTATTATATGGAAACATGCTTTAAACATTACAGTAATACACACAGTGGAAATCATAACGCTTGCAGATGACTACATACAATAAACATATAATATCACCATAATTCACTATACAATCCCTTCATGCACCCACTTTCTATTGCACTTCACCTTTCATCCCCAGTGATAAGAATACATGATGTTATAAATAATTGTAGGAGTGTAGGTTATTAGTACAGAGTAAAAATATATATACATATAAAAGCAACACTGTTCAATGTGTTCAGATCTGCCTCTAGCATATTCAGTCGACAGAGTATTGCATGATTGACCACACACGGTAAAAGACAAATAAAACACCTACGTAAATAATGTAGACGGTCTGTGTTTGTTCTTTGGCATTTAGTAGTAGAAATAAAACATTTCAGAGAAAATCACTCTTAAAATGCAAGAGTATGAACTGGCTGTGTGTGGATTATTATACCAGACTCCCAGCAGTACCAGGTCTCTCACTGACGGTCAGGAATTCAGCATCTGCACGGACTTACAGAATGACGCAGCTCAAGCCGGACGATTCCTGGGATCTGTTTATGAAAGACAGACGTGGGATTAGACTTCAGAAACTTCAGAATGTTAAAATGATACGAGTGACTCACCTTTCACCCAACACTCTGAAAAAAAAGGTTTAAGTAGCCCTTGAATCACAAGTGCTTCACAAAATTCTTTTTAGGCACGAACCAATCCTTCATTCTGGATCTGATACTAATACTAGGGCTCTGAGTCACAGCCTTTGCTTCATTTTAGCTAATGATGAGCACAAGATGGAAAATTATGATCTTAAGGAATGATCTTAAGCTGCTTGAGTTTGCATAAAAAGATTATTCACAAGTCTGAGCTGATGACAATTTTGTATCTGGGGCTAATAATGGTCTTGTTCCCAAAAATTCAGAGCTGGAATGGACTAAAAGTACAGGTAGAAGTTAAAGTTGCTATTTGAAGAGTAGCTTTAAGTTTTAGCTTCAAGTTTTAACACTGTGTGTCTGATATGAACTGATAACTGATAATGGTCTAATAACTATAAAAGTTTTTAATATTTAAACATGCATCTGTGCTGCCATTACAACTCATAATAAAATGCTGATAATATATTTTTAATATAACTGGAACACTTACAAAAATGTTTTTCTCAGTGTATTATTTAATTATCTTCAAGGATCATGGTTTTATGTATGCATGGCGTGTGTGTGAGAGATCTCGTCCCTCCCTGGTTATGTGTAATATTTTCACACTAGAAGAAAATAATCCCCGGCTATAAAAAATAAGATCACTAACCCAATCAAGTGTGTGCTTGAAATGTTTCCAAAAGAGATGCCGTAAGATAGAGATGACACAAATAATGGCCATTATAACATTTTAAATCTGATATCAAATCCAAAAGGCCTGTGTGAAAGTGTTAATTTGGTATTATTAGAGATATAACTAGTTTTACCCTAATACAGATACTGAAACCTTGAATAGCAACAAACATTGATATTCAATTGAGACTTTTTTTTAAGCTTTATTTATTTAGTTTGAATAAAAATAAGATGACGCACTGATGCACAAAATCAACCTTTTCTAAATCCAATTCCAACCGCATCTATTTGTTACAAGATCAGATTCACTTATTTATTCAGTTCTCTTTTTTTGCTGATATTTCCCCAATACTGATACTGAGGGGAGATTCACGCTATTGCTAGGTGTTATTGTGTATTTATTCTTTAATATCTGTAAGGGTATATAATTGAAAAACAGTAAAAAAAAACTAAAACAAAAGGCGAGAATCATCCTTTGGGGATGTGAATGTGTACCTTGTAGAAGGAGCCTCAGAGAGTTTTATCTTTTTGGATGCGCTGCCTGCACACTCTCCAGCTGGAGGTCTATAGTTGCTCATGCTGCTCTCAGTCCCCTGTTCACTCGCCTGCACACACACACACACACACACAATGGAGTCTCAATGGAGGATAACAGAGGATCGGCTGAATAATTCACCCCTTCAGTTTATTTTTCTTTGCAGTGATGTGTGTGTGATGGTGTGTGTCTCTGACCATAGCCCTCTTCCTGCTGTGTATTTGGGACGAGGCCGGGGCACTCTGCTGGCTGTGTGTGGCTGCGCGGAGCGGCGGTCGAAGGAGCTCCTCTCTCCTGTGCACTACTGTGTTCTTCGTTTTCAGCTTTCTGTCAGGAGACACAAACACACACACACACACACACACACACACACACTTTAAGCCCAGAGTTAAAGTATATATCATCAAAGATGGCTGTATCAGCCAAAACACATTACTAATATATACATGGTTATATGTTTGCTTACTTGCTGATATTCAGTCCAGGTTGAAGTGTGTGTGTGTGTGCGTGCGCATGTGTGTGTGTGCGCATGTGTGTATTGAAGGAATGTGTGGCACTAATTGACCGCCAGTTCTCCTGTGAGATATGTTCTGCTTTCTCAGAAAGTTACTTCCTTCTTGACACTAAGCTCATCGATCTGTCGCGGCATTGAGAGGCAGGCGTACAAAAAAAGGTAAAAGTGTGTGTGCATGCATGTTTTAATATCTTGGTGGATAGAGGTGAGAAGGATAGGAATATCTGATCATTTTGGCCTTGTGGGGAACTTTTGCCTGGTCCCCATGAGGAAAGGGTTTTTATGTGTTTGAAAAGTCAGGTTAAGGTTAGGTTTGGCATAGCATTAATTATCTGCATTAAAAATTACGGCACTGAAAGGTCCTCACAAAAGTGTGTGTGTATATACTTACATTAAATTTTAAAGTTCATATCTTTAAAAACACAAACTATCGTTAGCCTGAATGTGCAAACCCTAATCCTAATTTCAATTTTGTATCAAAAATCTTTGGTATCTAAGATTAACAAACAGTCAGTGACATTAATATCTACTAATGCTAGAAATGCTCGGAAGATCAAATGTCTTCAACACAAGCAATAAAACTAAACACAATCCCGATACTGCAGGCAGAAACCTGATAGATGCACAGGAAAGCAAAAGATTCTCTTAGTATTACTGATAATCACAGAGAATTCGAGTCTAAAAGACAACAGGCAGCAATGTGACCCAGACCGGAGACATCAGCAGTTTATTTATTGATTTTTTTAGTTTTTTAATTAAGAGTGCAATAAAATAATATCCAAATGACAAAATCATGGGGCGATGTGAAATCACACTAAATATATATTTAAAAAAATAATTTGTAAAGTTTTACTGCAGTCTTAAGAAAGTGTGAAGTTAAAATCTTAAGCAAAATCATTATGTCCCAAGTGGTGTCTCCTTTTCACACTGCACTCTTAATCAAATCTGGCCAATATAAAAATCAGACAAATCTATATCTATGTACATCTGGGGGTCTGTAAAGCTGCTGTGTGACTATGTGCATTATAGAAATCACTATATAAATAAAACTGTATTGAATTAAATATGATTTGACCCCGGCTATTAATTTCTAATTGTTATACAAGACAGTTCTACTGACGGAAGATGTCGGCATTGACGAAGACTGGACTGAAATCTGAATAATTATTCTTACAGCAAACTCATTGAAAATGAGGTGCAGTGCCACTGTATATAATGTGGAGAAGTGTAGGACTGGGTCTCAAATCACATACTTCTCTACTACTACAAAGATTTTTTTTACTTTACATATTAACCAATTTTACTGCTAATGTTATCATTTCTAATGGAGCATTCAAACAAACTGACAGTCTATTCTGTATCAGTCATGGCTTCTTTGCAGACAGGGATTTAATAATAAAAAATATTAGACACATTATATATATTAATACAATGTAGCATGTGCAGAACTTTGCACACTACATCATAAGAACATTTAACACCCTCACTGGTTACCTGTCCAGTTTCTCATACAGTATATACTGGTTCTTCTACTGGTATTTTGTATTCCATGTATTCTACTGGTCTGGCATGGAGCAGCATCGTCGTACCGCAGTTCCTTTCTCTATACTACGCTCTATGGGGACGGGGCTTTTAGTGCAGCTGGTCTTAAAATATAGTTCCCAAACAGAAACTAATACTATTCCTGCTCAGCTGCATGCCTGTACGCTTCCTTCTCGTAAGAAGCAGTTGACAATTCATTCATTCTGCTTGCCTTCTTTATAATGTATATTTTTAGCAGCATTAAGACTCTCTGTTGATAAATTTTATTACTATAACAATTTTATTCTATTTTTGTACAGTGACCCTGGATATCTTAAAAAGTATTTATAAAATTATTATTATTATTATTGCAATAATATTTTACAGCTCCCACCCCTTAGTTCCCACCTAACATCAAAACTTTTCCAGGTTTTCTATGCCAGTGGGAATCCTGATATTTTGTCTATTTATTTGACTTTTATATACTCTTGGACTTTCCTGTCATTAATTATTTTATTAAAAATATAATTAAAATTAAATATCATTAAAATTGTCATTAGAACCAAGATTATTAAAGTCATGGTTTTCTAGTTATTAGATGGTCATGGTAAGGTCGTGATATGTGATTGAAGATTAACACAACAACCACAACGACAAGTTTTAAAGCAAATCTAACACACCATGTTTTTAGGTTTGTCTCCATGCTGCTGCACAGAGAAAAATGCAAGTGCCAAGAAAGTTATTAGTTAACATGGAAACATGCCATATGGAGATGTTTAAGCTCTACCCAGTATCGCCTTTAATTGTAAAATGTATGTACATGTGCTTCGTCCAAGCATGCACTTGTCAAGAATAACCCCAGCCACAGGGGGCACTTATAAGCACCATTTACACTGACAAAACGACTGGCACAAGAAGTGCAATTTTGCAGATGTTATTGATTCATAAAATATAAATGCATTATTTTTATGAGTACTGGTCCTGTGTTATTACACTGGTTTCTCAGTGAACACAGGTTTATGTTTATGTTGTCTATTGACACAATGAACACAGCATCAATTTATGAGTCAATACAGAAAAAAACAGTATGATCCTAAAAAACAAAAAAGTTTTGGGTGTCTCAGTTGTTTGAATTCACTATACAATTAAACCACTATTTGTTCTTTCTCTCTGAAGCAGCAGAGAAATCAAAAAGCACTCACTTGACTGCATCTCAACAGGTCATTTGCTTTATCTTTTTATTTCTCACAAACAAACACACCTTTTCCTCCTCCTGCGGCTCGCCTCTGACCTCGGCCACCACAACCTGTCCAGCTCGGTGGCTAATTACACTCCCTCGAGCTCGTGTTTGGGCAGAGGGCCAGCGGCGAGAAGGCTCCTCACTGTGAGGCCTCTGTGCACCGCCATCACTCTGACAGGCCTATAAACTAATTAGCCTAGCCATGAGCGTCGGGTCTTTTCCCCCGTGAGGAGCTCGCCCTGATGCTAACCTCCTCGTTCCCCCACGTCCTCTGAAAGAAGACAAGGTTGATGCTAAACTGGCCGTGACTTGCCTTTACTATGGGTTGGAGCTCGGGAGGAGGGGACAGAAAGAGAGAAAGAGAGAGGTGTGAAGATATGAATGAAGCTAGCTCTTACCCGATGGCCTGGCAAAGACTGCTGTACCAATCGTTAATGTCCTCCTGATCGGTGGACATGAGGAGCAGCTTGGTTTTGGAGAAGGTCAACTGCAAGAGATGAGGACAAATAAGAACGAAAGAGGATGAACCATCTTTACTGTCACTTTATTGTTACATTCTCTAATCTGACTGAAATTAAAATTAAACACAAGTTTAATAATACCCATTAAAGTAATAGTATAATATATTATTATTATTTCAGGAATAAAAAGAAAAAAGCAGGTGAGGGCATGACTTCATACCTGCCATACTGTAGGTGCTACCAAAAAAAGTTAATGATTTTTTGCCAATAGTAATTCAGCAATAGTAATTATAATTAGTATAAGACGGATAAAACACCCCAGGACTAGCTGTTACAAAAAAAATACCAAATCCGAGTTGGTAAGAGAAACTCTGCTTCATTTCAGGCTGCATCACATCGATGATAATTTTCCTGTAACAGAACACCCGGGCATGTTTTATTCCTTACATATACAAGTACAGAACAGTGAAGTCTTATCCTTCACATGGCTCAGCTTGTTAGGAAGCTGGGGTCAGAGCGCAGGGTCAGCCATGATACTGCACCCCTGGGATAGAGAGGGTTAAGGGCCTTGTTCAAGGGCTCGAGAGTGGCAGTTTGGTGTTGTTTGCAGCCTTCTGATTGGAAGCCCACAACCATGAGCACTGGGCCACCACTGCGCAGAGAAAAAGAACAGAGACAGAAAAGGATCTTGTGTCTTTACGTTGTGCTAGTGACTGTTCTCTAGGCATCAGCAGCTACAGGAGTACAGAACAGGAGCGTTTGTGCTCACTAGAGGGCAGCCCTGAACCACTAATATCAAGAACACTACCTAGTTGCAAATGAAGATTGTTTACACTACCATTATTAGCCATGGTCCTCACAGAAATAAAGGGACATTAATTACTGAAAGTAATAGCAAGGGCAGGAGAACATCTGTGGCCTTCTGCGTCTTGCAAATCTCTTGCAAGAACCAAGCCTAACCTCATGAATCCACCTCCGACCATGATGATGCATGTTCATGTACATGCCAGGATGACAACTCACAAAGCAGGCCATCAGTTAGGGAATAAAACAGCTGGAGGAAAACCGAGAGAGACACCTGTCGACCAAAGATGCACATGCGATGCTAATTTGGCGGCCCCCTGCACTTGAGAAGTTAGTTCGGCAGCTCTCTTTTCCTCCTGCTATCAGCCGGCTCATCCTCTGAGTCAACAGTAATTACCATCACTCATCCATGCTGAGGAGACTTTAGCGAGAGATTAGGCATGTCAGACAACACAATGGGTGCTGTCCAAGACCAAACAAAAGGCACAGGCTTTATCCTTGAATAATTACAAACCGGAACCCATTAGAGTGGATTATAATTGGGGGGCCTGGAAAATATTAAATGACCTTTCACATTTACCTGGGGCCATCGGAACAGAGGAAACAGCAGCGGTTACCGGCGGCATATCAATAATCAGCTCTAATCTTTATCACAGCCGGGTATGGAATACTAACGACAAGGAAGCGGAGGATATTTGTTAAAAAAAAAAATAAGTGCGAGAGCATTGAATCTGGCGGAGGGGTACATCTTATTATATATTAAATAGATTAAGATTCCAAATGTACTATCAAAAGCGTTATCTAATTACAGAGTTCAGTGAGCAAGGCACAAGCTGGTGTGAAGTGCCATTTATATCAGGCGGCCACCACATGGGGGACGGGAGGCTTGATTTATGCACACATAGAGCCTGCTTCTATTGCGACGTGGTAATTAGGGATTTGTCACGCAATCTGACCCTCTTAGGTAAGAATGACTATGTATAATGTGAACGGCGGCGCGCAAACGCTATATTCGTAGCGCACATAATTTCCCTTGATTATTTATACATCAAAGAGATTCTGTCATGGATGAAGAATAATATTCAACAGGAGAAGGGGGAGACAGGGATAGAACTGAGAGTTCGGAGAGAAGGAATCAGGAGAGAGAGAGAGAGAATGAAATTCTGCCAAATACAAACACGTGAGGAAATCTTCAGCACAGGTTTTATTTTAAAAGAACCTCCTTCTCCTTTTACTTCTTTTAAACTTTGCATATAGATTGCCATGGCATTTCCAGCTGTCAAATTTAATTTGCTTTTAATTCTTCATGGCATGGATGAGGAGGGGCCTGAGAGTGCTGACAGTCTTTTTCCCCTCTGGTCCAGGTAGGAGGCGGGGTGCACCAGGGATCGATAATGTGTCCTTATGAGAAATTACGCCTAATGCTATCGATGCATATATGCATTTGAGACCTGGGTCGGATAACAAGCTAATGAAATGCCATTTCTTGCCATTAGATAACATGCAGCAGTGGCAGGCGCAAAAGAGGCAGGCTGGAGTGGGGCTGGGAAAGAGAAGAGCAATAACAGTGCTTGAGGAAGATGTATTTGCTGGTACAGAGGATGAGATGGCTCTCTGCTCTAATCTGATGGAGTGGTGCGAGAGGGTTCTCTTATCCCATCAGGACAAGCGTTTAAGCAGTCCATCAACCAGCTCTAAATGATGCCTGAACCATACAGGACTACCATCATTAGGCCTCTCACATGATCTCGGCACATCTCCCATCTGAAATTACAGACCAGAGGTAGTCGATGCTTTGTCTGTGTATATCAAATGATTTTTGTTTTCTTGGCAACGAAAGAACATAATGTGATATTTTTTTTCTTTTTTTTAAAAAGATGACATAAATGATGCCCTCTGAATCAACTTCTTGTAGCTGAACCAATACAGTAGACACATATTCTCGCATTATGCAACAAACCTTAATTTAACTGGCATCTTGAATAAAATATGATGTTTTTTACGCCATTGAACAGAAAGCAGAAGACGGACAATATGAACCCTCTCGTTCCTGTATGAATATTGATAAGCACAGTGCTCAAACTGTTTGGTTGGGACTGCAGCGGTTGAGAGTGCAACACACTCGGCTGAATGTTTCACGACAGCACACAGATCATTTAGATGTAATTTGTCACCCGACGGCAACACAGGCCTGGAAAGAGATCAAGCAGCGAGGAGACACATTAAAGCTTGAACTGTTATGAGGAACCAGAGCAATTAGTGAGAGAAGAATGATGCATGGAGCATTTTTGCTAACTTGGGGATCCAATCTGTCTGAAATCAATTAATCTTTTAACCTCGCGTGTGCTGAAATGCTACACTTGATAGAGGGGATTTGGCAAGAAAGGTGACAAATCAGAAAATTGCTTCAGACTTAACCAAGAAAACTTTGCAGTATTTTTAGGTTTTGTTTTTGTGCACTATCCACAGTACTGGATGGATAGGTTTCGCTAACTACTTGCTAAGTACCTGAACTGAAGTAACTAAATTACACTCAGATGCGAGACATAAACTAGCTAAGTGTGTAGTACAAACACCATAACGGTCTTAATTATGCTGCACAACTGAAGTTTAAACCAGGCCTACATTAACTAAAGTTACTAAAGACCTTGACAATATCGGCACTTTAAAAAACCTTTATAAATGAACATGAGGTAACAAGATTGTAAACAGAAAAACACATTTAAATCAGACTGAAATCTCTATGTTAATACACAACTTTCTCATTCAGGACTTCAAACCTTCTTTTTAAACACTAGATAAGTGGTTTTTACACCATACTTGCAGTCTAACATTCAACGTTATTTAATTAAAATATCTTGGTACCTTATTAACAAAACTAATTTTCCAGTATTTCTGGAATCTGTACCACATTCATAACTGATTAATATCTACATCAGGGGCATTCAGCTAAAATTCCTTAAGGTCCAGATACATAAAAGTCATTGCGTCTGAATAAGCAATTAACGTGACTGAATAGTGATAATAGTTCCCTTCTAATTACCATGGAGAATTAGTCTGATTAGATTACTGGATGTTGACATTAATTTCTGTATCTTATAACTGCTTTATTAGGTGATTAAACAGAAATGAAATCATCTAGGTAAGCCTAGGTCTGAACAGTGGCATCTCAAGACCATACATAAGTACATAGCGAGTAGCTTAATGGTCTTTTGATCAGAAGGTCCTCCATCAAGCTGCCACTGTTGGCCTCAATCCTTTACTGCTCAGTTGTATAAATGTGATAAATGTAAGTTGCTCTGGATAAGGGCATAACCCTAACCCTAACCCTAACCCTAACCCCTAACCCTAACCCTAACCCTTCATACTAAAGTATGTACAGCATCAAAGTTTGTGTATATTGAAGTGATGCTCACACTGATGAGGCCTCCCTGGCTCTTGGTATGGCCGAACACTTTGTCCACAGTGCATTCCTTAAGCGGGTAGACTCTCTGACAGGACAGCTTGTCTCCGTTTGTCGGGTGCAATGGATTACACCGTTTGGCCTGAACCAGGATGTCTGAGAAAAGGAAAAACATCTTGGGCTTGGTCTCCGTGCCTTTAGGGGGCACCGTTTTCAGCCAACCTTCACGGATATACCAGCGACCTGACAGAGAGAGGAGAGGAGAGAGCTCACATCAAGACACAGTCCTCAGACTCATTAATATTTCGAACTTATCAATTCACATCCAGCATGTGTACTGGATGGTGTATACAAAACCATACAGAGGAAAAATCCCAGACGCAGGCGTTGTAGAGTCTGCTCTCTGCTCCAACTGACTGGCAGGTGTATGATGGCTACTAAATTGGATGCTGACATTTTGCAAGATAAGATTAAATTTCACTCTCGCCACCGATTCCTTATTTGCCCTGGCACACCTTGCGATTGCAGCCGTACGCCGAGGGTTCAAAATGGATACTCTGAGCAAAAAGAAGCTCTTTCAATGATTAGCGGAGAGGCCGAGCAGGGGTCAAATTGCTTTTAAAATGCCACGGGTTTTAATATGTGACTACAATAAGGACACGGCGCGTGAGACTCTCAGGTGGTGTGTGAACATTAGATTTGATGGCTCCTGTAAATCGGTTAAATCCATTTAACTGGGCAAAGTCTGCTTGGTGCACAGCAAATGGTGAGGTCTAAATCGGGAGGCCATCTCAGAGCGAAAAAAAACTCAATGCTAACAACATCCAGAGACAATATTGTCCCATGTGCCAGGGGAAACTCGTCCTGTGGTAATAGGAGATAGATTACAGTCGCTTATGATAGTCAGAGTCAATTATGTAACTATTCTCACTATGTGGTGTGTGCAATATTGAACGACATTTCCATTCCGTCCAAACATCTTCATGTTGCTCAAAATGTGAAGGATCATATTCTGTGCCAGAGTTTGTAATAATAAAGAGGTATTTTTCTGTAGGCAAGAAACAAAACCAAGATGCATCAAGGAGGATCTGGTGAATTCTGTACAGTTCGTCATGTTGACATTCTCTGCCTCGAGAATAATATTACCAGCATCAAGATTCATGCCCCACCCACACATAGATATTTTCCACAACTGCACTAGCAATACACTGAAGTGCCAGACAATCTGGAACACCAATCTAATACTTAGTAGCCCCCCATGGGAATGTAGGACTGCAGAAATATGACAAGATATAAACTCCACAAGCTTGCAGAAACATTCAGCAGCCAAGAGAACACCATACTTCCTGCAGAACCGTCCACAATTCTGAGATCTGGCGACTTGGGTGTAAATGGCAAAACCCCAAACTCACATGAGTGTTCCTCAAACCATAATATTTATAGACGTGTATGATTGCGCATTGTCCTGTTAGAAGAGGCCGAACCTATCAGAATGAATTCTGGACATGAGGTGTGACTCGTCAGTGAATTTCACTGTGAATTCTCAATCCCAGAATAAACATTTTAATATTTTTCATGAATAATATTCCTGAAAGCTACCCAGTCAAAATATAAACATATGCGTAATGACAGTGACCTGTTGAAGTGGTGAATATATTAAATAGTATTTCCTTTCATTCAAGTGCTGTCATTCTGCCAGTTTCTTTGTCTATTCTTCAGACTGACACATCTACCAAAAACTCCGCTCCATCAAGAGCGCAAGGTTCAAAGAGCAGGAACTTGGAGCGGCCCTCTCCATGTCGTACGCTTTCAACTCCCCCTGTCAAAGAGCACCTCTGCCCAGCTACAAAGGCCCGATGAATTTCTGGGTGCTAAAGGTTGCACTACAAAGGCTGCCATGTCCTCCTGATGTGACCGGGCCAAAGACTGGGAGACACATGAAAGCCTGTGTGCAGATGATGGGTGCTGGATGGCACCGAGCGTGATCATTGTTAATTTGAAGCTGGACTTGGTTTGATAGGTTATACTTTCATGTCAGGAATCTACAAAGGCTTCGGCAGAAAAGCTTTTCAAAGCTTGCGAAGCCACTCTTGACTCCTGAGACACTGGAGTTCTGTTCTTCCGGCTAATATATATACATGTGCTCAAAGGTATGTCTGGCATTAGTCTTATGAAGGAAGGAGGGAAGAAAGAGTGCCGTTAGGTAGCGAATTATCACCAGAAGGTTGTGCTGTTAATCATTGATTGTTTTCATTTCCCTCAGCGTCCCTCTTTGTCCTTTAGCGTGTATGAGCCAGAGCTTGTGGACAGAAGTGGTGGCGGCAGAGCGCCCGTTCATGGCCCCCAGGAAACAGACAAACTGTCTGCTGTATCGATGTCCCATTGATTCAGGTTTTGCTTCTGAGAATCGTTTGTGCCCTTATCTCCATGCTCATCACTTAAAGGAAAACTCCACCCTGATACGTGCTTATACTATAATATACATTTATACTATAATAACGTTTATAATACACCATCTGTCTTGTGCTTTTTGATTTCGGTGGCATTGCTATGAGAAGTTATAGGTTGACTGTCATTACACTAGGACACTGTTTTAGCACAGAGAGGAACTGAATAAAGTCCTACAGCTAAAGACAGACAAGGCAACAGACAAGGCAACAGACAAGGCAACAGACAAGGCAACAGACAAGGCATGACTGATGTGCCCTTGAGCCAGGCATTTATCTCCTCAACTGCCCCCCAGGCGCCATGGTTTGGGCCCCCCAGGTGCCATGGTTTACTGCTTAGTCACATACTGTAAAAAAAAAATCCCAGACTGACAATGTTTTCTATCTGCACATCCGAATAAAAGCAGTTTTTTTTTTTTCAACCGTGCATGAAGCCCAGCAGTCTAGTCCCTTAGTCAAGAGTTAAGGGTCTAAATTTCCAGTAAGAGTTTCAGCTAAAAACTGCAGGGACCTGTGACCGAGGGGGTTCACACTGGGCTTTATTTTCTAAATGAAATGCTAGGTTGAAATTCAGAAATAGGGTTCACACAGTGCTGCAGCAGTCCTTACTTCACAAAATATGCCTCCTTGGTTTACACCATTGATAAACTCTCAGGATCGGCCAAGTTAGAAAAATATATTGCCGGAATACTAATCGCATATTTGGACTGAAAATCAGCCGATATTGATAATACATAGCCTATCCATTCTTCCATCTCTAACTAGCAAGAGCTGCACCACTCATAGCAAGCTGTATTGTTGGTAATGAAAGAAAAAAAAACATTAGTTAAAGTGTTACTAGACCAACGTGCTGTTGGAGGATGACGTTAGTTATAAAGATTAACATTTAGGGTGTTTAAGATGGATTTTCCCTTTAATAGCATAGATGCCACTTGCATCAGCCGCTTTCAGGCATTTAGAGTAAATCATGGATAAAGTCTAAGTCTGTTGAGTTTGCTCTCTAAAAAGTCAGCAAGAGGTAGAGAAGCCTTAATGGACAAAAGCAAGAAGCTTAGGAGAAATCTAGAGGCCTGAAAATCCTGCCCGAGAGGGAGAGTGAGAGGGATTTTTACACTTCCCACATCCGGCTCTGCGTGAAACGAGACCACTGCTTGTTGGGTATTCATCGCCAGCCTCGAACCACCTTTGTGCACGCGCACGTACACACTCTCTCACACACGCTCTCTCTTTCTCCCCGGCTTGCTTTTTATCTGCCGGTCCACGAGATGAGGAAAAGCGCTAATTGGTCCTGGGGGAGATTGGCAGGCCAAGGCATTGACGACAAGGCCCTCTCAGTCTTTCTCTCGCTCCCTCTCTCTCCCTTCACCACTAGCTTACTCTCTTTTGTTACACATGGGCATTCTCCCTTGGGACAAACAACAGGGGAAGAAAGGACCTACACTCCACAAGTAGCGAAAGAGAAGAAGGGAGAGAGAGAGAGAGGTGATAGAGGACACGCTCCACCTTTCCAATTAGCGAAGAGAGCACACCATTGCTGTCAATTAATCCTCGTGTCAGAATATAAGATTATATAACGTGCAAGAAGAAACTCATCTTGCGTCAACGACCGTCCCTTAAACAGCAGTGTTCCAGTTTACCTCAGTCCACCAGTTTACCTCAGTCCACCATGGTGTGTGTATTTCTCGCTCAACCCCTTTCCAACATACAGACGCAGGAAGAGTGGAGAGAGAGAGAGAGAGAGAGAGAGAGAGAGGTTAGATGAAAGGAATAGCAGATCACAGACACTAACCTGGAGCCAGCAGCCTGGTCTTTCGGCCCTTGAGCAGTTTCTGGACCCTCCGCAGCTGCAGGTGGTTCTCATGGCTGCGGGCGTTGTCCTGGATGCGCTGGGCCACCTCGGAGATGGCGCTCACTGCCCCTGCAGCACCACAAACACAACACACACACACACCAGATGAAACGCACATATAGACGGCCCTCCAAACACAAGGATCTTACAGCTACATAAGCAAGCGTGAAATGTTTCTTAATAACAACTCTGAGTTTTATGAAGTCAATGCAGTGCAGTCTGTAAGGATTTAGAAACTGGCCCCTTTTTTTATTGGTTCTGCTTCTGTACTCCAGCACACCGAGCTTGAAACAGATGAATGATAGTGTACAGCAGCTATGCAGGAATTACAGATATTTTTTATATATACTTTAACATAGTAGTTCTCACACTGGGGTCCAGGGACACTCAAGGGACAGTGAAGCATGATTTTTTTTTATTGTGTTAGCGTGGTGGAAATCACAACCCGTAATCATCAACGGTGTAACGTTTATTTTTTTTACATTCGTGCAGTTCTTACCATGTTCTACTTCGGGTTTAATACAAAGCTCAGGTACTCAAAAACAAGTAAGTCTGTATTTATGGACGATTCCGTAGCTGGACGATTCAGGAATAAACTTAGATAAACTGGATATGAGCATACCAAACTCTTGTCAGTGGACACACAATCACATCTACGGGCAATTTAGAGTGACCCATCAACCTAACGTGCATGTCTTTGGAGGAAACCGGAGAACGTGAAAACTCTACACAGAACGGCCCGGCCTGAGAATCGAACCCGGATCTTCTTGCCACTACACCACTGTGCCACCAGTAATACACCTATTCAAATAATTATCATTTTTATTCATGAAATGTTTATAGTAAAAAGGTTGAGTACCCCTGCTTAAAAATGTGGTCAGATTTAAACACTGTTTCATTTAAAAATTAAAACCCAATCCATAGATTTTAAAGGACATCACCAACCAGTCCAGTTTATCATATTTATTTCATCCTTGTGTGTTTCTTTTTTTAAAATGTTGTCATGACCCTGGGCATAAGTAAAGGAGCTACATAAAGATTAATCATGATCATTATATCCAAAGAGTCCAAACTCCACTATACACATAACTTTGTTTAAACAGGCAGCGAAATTCTGATTAACTGGCATGTTATGTGAAGAGGAAAGATTTTCTGCAGTCTGAATGGCAAAAATGGGAAAATCATGTGGAGTGTTGCTGCTTTCTGTCATGGGAAAAGAAATCAGGCAACAGCATGGGTGAAAGCCAGCACGACAGCAGGTCAGAAAACGTATATGTCGTACGTATGTGTCCTGGTCCTGGGTTTGATCCCTGCACAGGGCAAGACATGACTGAGGTGCCCTTGAGCAAAAGGGACTTAACTTCCTGAATTGCTTCCCAGGCACCATGGTTTGGGGCTGGGTTAGGCTAGGCTGGGCTGGGCCAATCCAAAAGTATTGTCCATGTCCTTAAATAGAATGCACTACTGTATATAACAAATTCTTCATTGCTGGAAGCTACCTTATTTTCATCTACTCGACATACATATAAAACTCATATAAAACTATAACAGGAAATGTAAGGTAGTAGCTAAGTAGGCAAGATGCTGAACTAATTATTGGAAGGTCATGAGTTCAAATCTTACCACTGCCAACCAGCTGGGTCCTTGAGCAAGGCCCTTAGCCCTTAACTGCTGTAAATGTAAGTCGTAATGCATCTGGCAAACATAAATTTAAATGTAACACAATGTGGATATGCTACAAACAGCAACCAATCAGACTGACACTTGTAATATCCAGTGTGGATACTCAGGGTCTGTCTCAAAAAGTAGCTCAACGTAAAGAGGACTGTAACTAACATCAAACTTTAGACGGCAGATTATTGAAATGCTCTAGTTAGGTGGTGACTCACATAATAAGATTACAGAGTTAGCATCAGGCCATTTAAACCCTTCTTACCTCCCAGTTTTGTAAACTGTTAAATTGTTATAGACAACCCCAAAATTGTGAATAAATTACAATCATACACTGTTATAAAAGTTTTAAATTGAATGATTATTATTTCCATTTAAAAATAGCTCACTAGGTTTTGAGACAGACTCCCAGTCTACATATGTGATGATACACAAACTTTTGTTTGTGTATAACGAACACAATCCACGGTATATTTACCGTTTCAACCTGGACTTCACCAATGGACTGGTGTTTATTCAAGTTGTTTGTTTCCCCTGGATATGATTTGACATTGTGATCAAGCCCACACCATTTCACATGCAAACATCTACATGTACTGCACAGACTCTGGGTACATAAACAGAACATGCAGGTTGTGTTTGATTTTTGACATCAACCCCCTGGAGACAGATGACCCAGAGCGAGTGAATTAACACATTCAGACTGCACTGATTGACTTGGATGTGCTGCTGTGCAGTGTGTGTATATGCTTGTGGCTCCCTTAATTAGCCTCGGTATGTAGTCCTGCTTACAGGCTGCAGTTCTGATGATAAAAGTACAAGGATTATTAAGATCTTGTAATAGGGGGATCTGATTTTGGGAAAAGTTGTATGTTGTCATAGATTTCTTGCACATTATGAGCAGCCCAGGGAATTCCATAAGTATCCAAATCGTCTCATGTACATTAAATTGAGCTAACGTTGTTCGACAGAATGAAACTCTTGTGTAACTGAACAACGCGCAGAGACACAGCTTGCTGTGCTTCAAATAATACACTTTCAGTTACGCAACACAGAAGCTGTGAATAAGCGTTTTGGCCAATTATTGTGTGCTGAGTATATTCGTCTACACAGACATTAGCGCAGTCGAAAACAACATGCAGCAGATGGATACTAATTTTACAATCCACTCTTTGGTCTTGTAATAGAGGCAGTACAGTCGTTCCTTTCGTGATGAAATAATAACGGCCTAATTGGGACACTTATCCTCAGAACTGCATCTCAAAGTCGAAGCTGTAGCGTATGTTATTAGGAGAAAAAGCTCCATTTAGCACCCAAAAGGAAGCTTCATTCTCATAAACGTTTCTTGGAAGAAATCTACATTTACAGAAAATCTCTTCAGGACATCAGATCTGTCTAATAAATGGAATCTACCTCAGCTATGTTTATAAGGACCTACAGATAAAAGAAGCCTTTATTTGTCACATATACATTACAACAGAGTGAAATTCTGCACATCTTCTTCACATGTCCCGGCTTGTTTGAAAGTTGGGGACCGAGCCCATGACACCACATCCCTGAAGCTGAGATGGTCTCAAAGATCCAACAGTGGAAGCTTGGTGTTTGTGGTGATCCCACAGAAGATCCACAGAAGGATCTGTTGCTAATGTCTTGGTGCCACAGATACCACAGAGGCTTCATAGGTCTTGTGGACTCTAGGTCTGGACAGGTCAGAGCTAATTTTGGCAGCTGTTTAGACACAGGGTTTTAATGTTATGGTTGGTATGGTACAGTGGTAACATCACTGGGCTACCATGTCAGAGACCTGGGTTCGATTCCCGATCTGGGCAGCCAGTCTGTGCTACACCAATAAGGCTCCTTGGGCAAGACTCCTAACACTACGTTGGCCTACCTGTAATACTAATAACCTTGTAAGTCGCTCTGGATAAGAGCGTCTGCCAAATGCCGTAAATGTAAATGTTATGGCTAATCGGTTGTATATTTAATGCTGTAAAGACAAGTCGCTCTTGTGACAGAAAATTAGTCAACTGCTTCTGGTATACTGTGAACTAGCTTATGCTTTACAGAAGTTTATTGTGAATCACGATAAAAATGCAAGAAGTGTCTAAGTTTGGGGACGAGTGTGTTTTGCGTCCATCAGATCTGTTCAACCCTGGCATATAAGAAAACTGTGTTTCGACAGAGCTTCGCTTCCTGCATTAATAATCCAAACCCGCTCATTATACATTCCACAGACAATTTCTCGCCATCTCTTTTTTTTTCCCTTTCCACATTATCCATCGAGTGTCTTTAAATGGAAACTCTTGAGTGTTAACTTTTTTTAATTAACCTTTGACAGAGCTGGATTGGTCAGTGGGTGGCTGTCACGCTGGCCTGCTGACAAGCATGCAAAAGAACGTGCTGAAAAAGGTGCTTTAATTTATGATTGACGAGGAGTGTGAAGTGCAGCAATTACCACAATTAAAGCTGTGCCATTCCACATGAAACGTCAAGGGGGGAGGAAAGAGGGAAAACACTTCACTACAACAAGGGGGAACTGGAAAACAACAGAGCCTGCTGGAATTCTCAGCGCTGGTTTGCTTAATCAGATGCAACGTGATTTGTCTGGGGTTGTTTTTAAATAATTCCCTTTACAATGTGCTTGGGCTGGGCGTGCAAACCCCCACCACCCCCCTAATAAAAAGCAGGCGAGCAGAAAAAAGCGGCTTTAATGAGACGAGGAAGAGGCGGCATGAGGGGCAAATTTGGATATGTACCTTCATCTTAGAATCAGGCGCTGTTTTAATTTGTAAGCAAAAGCAGCACGGAACCAATGAGATTTTAATTGATACACATAAATAATTCTGTGTGTACACTGCCGCTTAAGTCTGATTTGCTGTTTATTTGACGATAGAAATTAGTCATTATCGGAGCTTCTGTTGACTGTGGAGATTTTATTTATTTATATTTTACACGGTTGATATCCTCTGATCTGGTCCCAATTAATTTTGTCAAAATCCACACGGGGAATTTAGACTCACGTTAAGCTTCGCCGTACTTTCATCCTCGGCGAGTGCTACAGCGGCAGCGGCTGTGACAATAATAACAAATGAACGATGAAAGGAGAGCCCAAAGTTACTCTGTTTGTCACCCTAACAAAGACAAGAGAGGCTCTTTTCCACTGCCAGCTCCAAACTTCACAGGCGGATTTGTTTTTGCCACCATATGCAGCACTTTCTGCACCTCCAAAGGGCCCAAGGTATCACTGCTTAGCGGAGCAGAAGCAAAACGAGATCACACGAGCGCTGAATGATCTTTAGAGGTTTCTCAGGAAAGTGACAAACTAGAATGGAAAGCAAATGCGTAATAAGCGTGGCTTTGGGTTTCTGCGTTTTTGATACAGATCTTGACAATGAAACGATAATAAAAATAATCCTTGCTGGATGAACCCATCAACATTTTTGTCACAAGGATGACAGAGTGTTCGTCGAGCTGCGAGACGGAAAAGTCGGAAACTCTTACTTGAAAGCTGCTGGAACTCTGGGTTGTCTGGACTGGTGTTCTCTGTCAAGTCCCTCAAGAAATTATTGTACCTGCAGAGAAAAATCCACAAATAAGTGCAGTCAAACAACAGGCTATTAGGAAGATGAATAAAAACACATCTTTAAAGAAGGAAACACACAGGTCGAGAGGTTAGACATGCGGCATCGCAACGTGAGATTACGCCCAGCGAGAAAACATCAGGTCGCTTAAACAAGTGCTTTTGGTAGAGAAGAAAGAGCTATATCATCAGTTTTACTCATCCCCATTGAGTCCGGACGTACAAGTCTGCTCATAGTGAGAAATGAGGGGACAGGAAAAGAGGAAAAGCAATAGGAAGTGAATATATTTCCTGTCATACTCTACACATAAACAAGTGAATGAATTTGACAGGGTTAAGCTCCGCACATTAAGGAGAAATTAAATATTGATTATTGTGCTATCGCCAGCCTGTCCAAAGATAAAGGTTATTAATGGCCGACCAAATGAAGGGCCCTATTAAGGAAATGACCCCTATCGCAAGGTGAGAGCGAACTGAGAGGGAGAGAAATTTGGGGGTAATTCATTTCGCCGTTTCAGAGGCTGAGATAAAGACGGAGGGAGCCTTAATACCGGAGATTACAGCTCACTTAAATAGAGTCCAGCGCCTGCTGACATCAAAGACCTCGCAATTCAGACGGCACTCAAAAGTTACAGACTGTTCCACCCTCTGTGGGCTTTGCCACTTACTGGAGATCTTTCCAGAGATTTCGAGATGAATCCGGTGTTCAGCGTGTGTTCTAAACAGGATTTAGTCTAGGCAACATTTTACAGAAAATACGTACGTGACTATAAAAATCACACGTTTATAAAATGATTAAAATAAATCACATTTAGCAATTCTTAAGTTGTGTCCTCTTAAATATGGTCTCACTTCCAGAGCGCATCTCTTTGATGATATTTACTCACACATCATCCAGTCATGTGGCTGCAGTTCAAGGCAGACCAAGAGCTTTAGTTAAAGTTCACATCAAACAACAGAATGAAGGAAAACGTGATCTTGGAGACTTTGACCGTGGCAGGGTTTTTGATGCCAGGCGAGCTGGTTTGAGTAGTTCCGAAAGCGCTGATCTTCTGGGATTTTCGTACATAACATCTTCAGAAAGGTGTGGAAATAAAATATCCAGTAAGCAGCAGAGAGGTCGGAGGAGAGGGGTGAGACTTGTTCGAAGCTGACAGGAAGGCTACAATAACTCAAATAACCACTTTTTAAAACCATAGCAAGCAGAAAAGCATCTCAGTGCATCAAACATGTGGATGTGGATGGGCCACAACAGCAGAGGAACAAATGGGGCTCCAGTCCTGCCAGCCAAAACACAGGAACCTGAGGCCACACTGAGGTCTTACTGAAATTGGACACTTGTTGCCAAACCTGATGCTGTTGTAGCCCAATCATTTACTCAATCAGCAGTAGGCCTAAATGATTGAGCCGCATACTTTATACTCCAGCACCACAAAGCTGAGCAATGAGTCAAAATGATGAGTCAGCAAACAGAGAGGAACTTCAACGGTTAACCAACTGGTGTCGAACCAACAACCTGTCTCTGAATGTAGACCAGCCCAAAGAGACTGCTGTTGACTTCAAAAGGACAAGGCGTGATCACTCTCCTCTACACATTGCTGGCTCCATTGTGGAGATCGTCATGAGCACCAAGTTCCTTGAAGTTCAGAGGATCTCTGGCAGAGGATCTCACCTGATCCTTCAATCCCAGCACCATAGCCAAGAAAGCCCAGCAGCTGCATCACTGCCTGGTTTGGAAAACTGCAACGTATTGGGTTGCAAGTCCCTGCAAAGAGTAGTGAGGATGGCTGAAATGATCATCAGTGTCTCTCCCCACCATCAGACATTTACACCACAAGCTGCATCCGCAAAGCAACCAGAATTGTGGATGACCACACACACCCCTCACACACATTCTTCACCCTGCTGCTAAACACAATGTTTACATTTATACCAAATTGAACATAACTGCACCTTACTGCCCCCACTACCAGTGGGCTATTTGCACTGTTCCCTCCTGTATTTATTGTTTATAGTTCTGTAGATTGTCTTGTGTATTTATTGTATAGTCTCGTGTATTTATTGTAAATTGTCTTGCGGCATTGCACGTTACTGCACATGTGCACTTTGTTGTATTGCATAGTTGTTGTTCTATGTAGCACCTTGTGTACTGTACACCACTGTATAAGGTTGAAATGACAATAAAAACAACTTTACAGTGTCAGATCAATGTCAAAACTAGGGGGCGCAAAACACAAGGTGAAAAATATAAACCTGTA
>JAOVVF010000014.1:10558270-10569668 GCA_028565595.1 Duopalatinus emarginatus | reverse complement strand
AGCTAACTTCAGTCTGCGAATAAAGAGCTAACTAAGGAGCTAACGCTAACGTCTGGATCTAGGAATAAGGAGCCAAACGAATCAGAAGCTGCGGGGAGTAACCAGCTTAAGCGCTGTCCGCCATGTTTGTCTTCTGGTGAAGAGCTGTTCATACTGTGCGGTAAGCCACAACGCCAGGAGCCATCAGCCAATAGCATTTACAAACTGTCAAAACCACCCTGGTTTGAGCGCGATATTTCACTTTTACGCTCGCGGGAGGAATATTTACGCGTGCGAACTGTTAAAACTTGCAGGTTTATATTTTTCACCCTGTATTTTTTCGCCCCCTAGTTTTGACATTGATTTGACGCCATACGACTTGACTACTTCTTACAGAACGGTCCACAATTTTGTCGTATTCCAAGGTGAAATTTTTAATCTTCCACAGCATGTTGTACAGCATCCTAGATTTGTACGATAATGTTGAGATCTGGTGACTTGGGTGTGAATGGCAAAACCTCGAACACAGATCAGTGTTCCTCTAACACATTGTCCTGTTGGCAGAGGCCAAACTCATCAGAATAAATGCAGAACATCTGCCAATGTGTACATAAAGCTCTATGAAAGCTTGATACATGAACACGGGGTACACCCGTTCATGTCTTTCATTCATTCTGATGGGTTTGGCCTCTTCCAGTAGAACAATGTGCCACCACACAGACCCAAAACAGCTCCGACCCATCATGGCACAGTGCTCTGTGGTATATAGCACAAACACATTAGCAACAGATCGTCTTTTACCTGTAAAAGGCAAATAATAATTAAATACAAAAAATAAATAGTAATCTTTATTCACAAATGCTTTAAGCTTAGTATTACTAAGGGACCCAGTGATGACAAAATGGCCCAACCTATTCCATTTGACCAGAAACGTTTGACATTTCTAAGCCTTTCTGAGCTGAGGAGTGAAGATTTAATACTCAAGAGCAGCAGCACAGGCTTCTGTTTTTAATTGAAGGAAAGTGATGCGGGAGTAAAAACGTCGCAATAACCCTCTGCCCCCGCGTCCATGTTGGAATAACAAACAAACAGTGGCAGCTGCTGTGTTGCCATACCAGCAGTCAAGCTGCATGTAGCGTCTTTTTAAACTTCACTTCTTAAAGAGCAGTTTTAGGAGGCTGACACTTCAAGGCCTGAGTAAGAGAACTTCTGCAATAAACCCTTCAAATTTGCACTCTTTCACTCTCTAACAAGGAGTTAAGCCAACATCGTGTGCATACAATTACCTGCTAAAGTATTGCAGGAATGATGGGTATTTATTTACAACAGTACAAAGCTCTCCCAGAACGTGCACACTCATTTACAAAGGCATTAAATCCTGATTACATCCTGGACAGTTTTATCAGGGAATTCACAGCAACTCACCTGAATTATCAAGCATCTTTCTTTGAAAACTGAAAAACAGGTTTTCTTATTTTTTTTAAAAAAAAAAAGGAAAGAAAGAGAAACAGATGCGAGCAGCATCTGTTGAGAAGCAGCAAAACATCTCACAACTCAGATGAACCAGAGCGACTACTTACGGAGAAATCTCCACATCTACATTACTACACATTCTGGCTCTTCTGGTGATTTGAACAGTCACCAAAAACCTGACAAAAAGAAACAAACTGTGGAGAGTGGAGCGTGAGGAATCCAGGTTTCAGGGTTTCAGTCTGAACAGAACACACTGGAAAGCACTGGATTGTAACTAGAAACTGAAAGATATTGGCAATATCTTATGGTATGATATTAATATTAAAATCAAATCCCACAATATACATTTATATTAATCAATTATACAGAAATGTAAAATAAGTAAAAGTAAATGAATAAATAAGTTAAGTAATTGACCACTATGCTTGCACACAAAGGAATTTGTCCTCTGCATTTTTTTAATTTATTTTCTTTATCTTTACATCAGGCACGTCATTAAGAACAACGTCTTATTTACAATGGCAAAAGGCAAAGCCCTTCGAGACACACAACAAAAATGACAAAGAAGCAAAACACAGGATAAACGAGGACCACTACTGAGATACGGATAAAAAATGGCATCAGCGGGTATCAGCTGCTAAAATAAAAATTGTAAGAAAATTCCTAAAAGCCGACTTTGGAATAAAATTGATCACTTGTAGTGTTTTTTAAAGTAAGTTCCAGTACGTGGCTGGCCAATTTACTGAAGAGTACCCAGAACAGTGATGAGTTTTCAAGGGAGCACCTAGTAGGTGCACACACTAGGGGGCAGTCCACACATATGCCTTGAGCAGTGGGCAGCCCTGATCCATGATTCCCGGGGAGTGGTTAGGGGGTAAGCTGCTTTAATCAAGGGCACTTCAGTGGTGTCTTGACGGTGCAGGGGATCAAAATAGCAACCTTCCATTCAAAGAGCCAGTTCCCTAACCTTGATACGTGACTGCAAGTAAAGAAGTAAGTAAAAAATTATAAATAAAAAAACAAAATATCTATGAATACCTGATATGATACTTTTGCATTTAGCCTAGATAAATGACAGGAAACTGCATTACAGTGGATCTTGTTAGGTATGCAGTATTTTTTGCTTTATGAAATGAACCTAGTCTACTCTTACTACACTTTATACTGTAAATGTATCTTTTTTTTTTTTTTTACACATTACTATTTTGCTGGTGATATATATATATATATATATAAATATATATATAAACTACACATCATGACAAACCATGTCCTCACCAGATAAATTTAGTCGTATTACTTTCCCCAGCCTATAAGACTGATAGGATTTTATGACCTAAGTAGACTGCTCTTTTGTCTTATTGCTGGCAAGTCAATAAGCGATCTCTCTGCAATATGACGCACAGAGTCAGAGAGCTGCGCTGAACTGGAGAAGAGGACGAGAGGTCATTTGTGAAGTGAAGATCGAGGAAAAGTAGTTTTGCTAAGCGATCACTCTCTTAATCTATCCGTTCAGGGGGGCGCTGTGACCTTGAAGTGCATTGACAACTGACATTGATTTCTGCTCTGAGTGCTTCTCTCTGCCTCTTTTTCTTCCCTTTCTCGCCCTCCATCAGATCGAGACAGGAGCAGTCTTCTTCCATTTGCAGTCTACCGATGGCTGGGACAGACAAACGGGTGCCAAAGTGGCTTTTAAAGGGACAATCATGGCAGTACACATGGGAAGGAGAGACTAATGCGGTCTGGTATGCAAGAGTTCAAGAAAAACGGCTATCGTCATCGTCGTTTTCTTTCTTAGCTCTCCGGATTCTCTTTGTGGTAGAAGACTAAGGTGACCAAGCAAAGCTTTCAGGGCTACAAATCAGTTGCCACCAGAAACCTTTTAATTTATTACTCATTATTTAAACATGTACACTAACCCTATGACCTCTTATCGCAGTAATAGCAGGGTTTGTGTTTTTGGGTTTGTGGATAAAAAAAAAAAAAAAAAAACGCAGGTCACTTTTTTTAATAGTTTTAAAGTATGAAGCTGTGCTGTGGGATTTGGTATCAAGATGTTAGCAGAAGATCCATCAAGTCATCCAAGTTGGAAGGTGGAGCCTCTTTGGATCAGCCCAGCACTTCCTACATATGCTCAGTCAGATTTTCTTGGGAATTTCTAAGCCAACACCTTGATCTCCTCAAACCACTCCTGAAAGGGGAATTGGGAATGCCATTGGCATACCTGGTCTGCAAAAATGTTTAGGTAGGTGTCAAAGTAACATGAACACCAGGACCCACATGATTCTACTGGCTTGCCTTCGTCCTATACTGCATGCTTGTGCCATGTAAGTCTTTCAAATGCAAGAAACACACACACGGCCATCTACACAATATAAAAGAAAATGTGATACATCAGACCATTGCTCCATGATCCAGTTCTGATGCTCACATATCCACTGTAGGCCCTTTTGGTAGTGGACCAGAGTTAACATGGGCACTCTGACCAGCTACCCAGCCATGTACACAGCAGGCTGTGATGCACTGGGTATTCTGACACCTTTCTGTTATCTAGCTTTGTTATTTTTCAGCAGTAGCTCTCCTGCAGGATTAGATCAGGAGGGCCAGGTATCACTCCCTACTTGCATCAGTGAGCCTTGACTCTGTAACTGGTTCACTGGTCGTCCTTCCTTGAGC
This sequence comes from Duopalatinus emarginatus, assembly GCA_028565595.1. Classification (NCBI taxonomy): domain Eukaryota; kingdom Metazoa; phylum Chordata; class Actinopteri; order Siluriformes; family Pimelodidae; genus Duopalatinus; species Duopalatinus emarginatus. The sequence continues at coordinate 10,565,540 of JAOVVF010000014.1, read as the reverse complement.
CACTTTCGTTGGGTACTAACCACTGCATACTTCATTGCCCATTGTTCTCACTTTCAACACATCAATATCGAGACCTGACTGTCCACTTGCTGACTAATGTATCCCACCTCTTGACAGGTGCCATTGTAACAAGATAATCAATGTTACTCACGTCACCTGTTAGTGGCTAATTGGTGTAGGTTTCCCTTTATGAGCTGATTTCAGTTCTTTTTTTGCAATTGTTTTATAGTATGTTTGTTGAAAAGTTTCCCAAGACCTGGCAGAGACCTGCTTGGGCATATTGTGAATTGCTGGTTTAAATGAACCCAAAGTAAACCTTGTCTGAAGTACAGTCATTAAGAATAATAATAAAAAATATATATAAGTGAAGCCTCTGTCTATTAAGAGGCAATAATCTTGCCTCTTTTTCCTCATGTCCTGTGTTGTAGTAACAAACACATTACAGGCATTATCAGCCACGAACGCCCTTATTAGGACTGAAGGGGGTGTGTGTGTATGTGTGTGTGTGTGTGTGTATGCGGGGAGCGGTGGAAATCTAATTAAAGAAGCAGCTTTAAAAAAGGGAATGGCCTAATGAGCATTATTAAAGCACATTCCAAATAATGTCGGAGAAACTTGCTCATTTAGCCACCCTGTCCCACTCATTAACACCAAAGCAAAGAGAAGATAACGAGACAATAACATTATCTGAGCCATATTTATAACAGTTCAGTTAGACTAATGAAGAGGCCTGGCGTGTTAGAAAGCACGGCTGGCCTAGTTACCACTGCACACGCTGCGCCTCGCTAATGCCTTTGTAGTACTTAGATAAATAGGCTTTGTGGTTTTACTCCCCACTCATCACCTCCCCCATCCCTGAACAGACACGGGTCATTCCATACGTACACACACGTCAGTGCAGAAAAGAAAAGAGAGGAAATATCTGTCTAATTATTTCCCTTTAAATACGTGCATTAAGGATTAAAATTCCTAATTAAGAGACAACAGAAACTGTCAGGCTCCTACACGGGTTATTGAGCACTGCACAGGCGCTTGCATAATTGCAGCATTTTAATAGCTTGCCGAGTATGAGCAAGACACTCTGAGGTGGCAAAAGACTGTGCGAGCCTTGCGAATACACTTGCCAAAACTCGGTAATTAAACTGTAACCGGGAAGGAAAACAGAGTGAGCATTGTTCAAGAGAAAATCAAAGAGTTTTACATTAGTTTAGGATGTAAAGGTTCGGTGTGGAACGTGGTGTGAGTAGGCAAGAAGATCAGCATTAAAATCAAGACAAGCAAATCATTTTAAATGATTAACAGCTCTGTGTACACGCTGGAGACTACACACTGAGTCACATGTCTTACCTTCTCCACAGTGTGTCTCTAACACACTTGATTAACACCTCAAGAAGGAAAGAAACAAAAACACACAACAGTAAACAAGTTGGAAGCAAGAAAAGAAGGAAGGAAAAGAAAAGCAAGCAAGCATGCAAGAAAGAACTCCAAAAAATATAAAGAACCTCATAAAAGAATGAAAGAACAAACCTTAAGATAAAACCTCAAGAAAGAAATAATAAATTAATGAAACAACCCCAAAGAAAAACATGCAAAATAAAAGAACCAACTCTGAAAAAGAAAGAAACTTAAGGAAGAACCTCAAAAAAGGAAGAACCCCCAAATATAAAGAAACTCAAGAAAGAAATAATGATAGAAAAAAGAACCCCAAGAAGGAACCTCAAAAAAAGTAAGAACCCACTGAATTATAGAAAGAACCTCAAGAGAGAAAGAAAGAAAGAACCTCAAGAAAGAACAAAAGAACCTCAAGAAAGAAAGAAAGAACCTCAAGAAAGAAAGAACCAACCAACCAACTCGGACAAAGAACGAATCTCAAGAAAGACAGAATGAATGAATGAATGAACCTTAAGAAAGAAAGAAATCATAAAAATAAAAGAAGCAAAAACAACAAGAAAAAAGAAAAAGAAAGAATAAAGGATAAAAACACAGACAGATAATTACCTAAATATCTACCTCCAAGTTGACACAAATGTCACTCTAAAATATTTACACAACAAAGTATTTGATCTATTAAAGCCCAATATGTTAAATAATCTCTTTTTAACCTCAGTTGCCTAAAAAAAATACTGAATTCGAATACCAAATAAACAAACTCTATTGTTTCACTGCTTCCAAGAATTCTTTTCCCCCAATTGCTTCCAAGCACCTTCCCTGTCATGAAGCGGTTATCAGAAACATTCACAACCCTGAGGTCAGCATATGAAAGTCAATAAGATGAATGTAATGTTATATTTACGGGATCAATAGCAGTGGTGAGTGTAAATGCATGAAATAGAAAGGCCTTTAATGAGACAGCTCAGTGTAGCACTGCTGCTTAAGCACATCCACAAACCTCTTTGTGTGTAGACATGAAAAAATAAAGACAGCTGAGGTCTGCTCAGGTAATTATGTAAGGAATAATACATGATGGGGCGTGCTGCTGGAGGAAAATAATCAATAATGAGGTGCTGGGATGCCATGCCATCAGGTCCTGAAGTGCTTTATTGCTTTGATCCCACAGCAGTTTGGCAATGATTATAATATTCCTATTAAAAAATATGGTGAGCCGCATGTTTTATCATTTTATATAAGAATTTTATTGGCCAAGAACATTTGTGGAGTTTGACTTGGTAAATTACAAAAAAAAAAAAAAAAAAGATAAGAAAATACTTGATTGATTAAAATATATTTCATTAAATATTGATCATATATTTAATATTTTATTACATATAGTTATTGTAATATTTATTGTATAATTTGTATACATTTAAATAAAAAGATGAGTGCAAAATAAGGGGATTGTTGAAAAAAAAAAACAGTGTAAAACCTTTTTATTATATATTTATTTATACATATATTTTACTTAAATCGTTTTATTCTACCTCTTGCACAGTCTTTGAAGCAACCACTTCCCATTTTACTGCGGGTTTGTAGCTGCTATAAATGCACAAATGACAAATAAATTGAAATTCTTGGGAAAAAAAAGAAAGAAAGAAAACATTTGCTGACTCCGTCCATAAATGTAAACTTAAATAAACTCCTTACTGAAAACTATTTCTTTTCATTTATTAATCTTAGATGTTGTGGCAGATCTGCAATAGACACTCCACTGAGGCTGTATAAATGAGGAAGCATTGAAATAAGTTAATTAACAATAAATGAGCTGTTATTTGCATTAAAACTGATAATACTGTACACTATAGTAGCATAAAACACATTTTAAACTGTTAACCATCCTGTTATCCATAAAACATGATGTCATCACTAATGTATCTAATTTTACAGCTTATAGTAAATTTAAATAAAGATACACTAATTGACACTTTTTCCACAAGTTCACACAGGTCCTTGAGGTCTTAATGAAATGTCAGGTTAAAACACCACAAGCATCAATTAGCACAGGTTCCTTCTCATCCTGTCTAAAACGCTTCAAATCACTTGGATTGATTGGCTGTTCCTTTAAATAATAATGAGCCACTGCTGATTTCACCCTCCTCTACCATGGGGTGGTGTTCAGACAGATTTCACAGGTTGGCCACTGAAACGAACATCAACGTATCGGCCATACTGGATTGGTCAATACTGGCTTGTAAACTAATACAAGTGAAGGTGTATTTTTTTTTTTTTTTTTTTTGCATAAGGTTTATCTTCCTCCATTAACTTGAGAGTCAGACTATAATCACGGATATAAACGCACAAGACAGGAGTGAAAGTGAAAGAAAGTGAACCACTGACAAATTTATCAAACCGACAACCTTCCAGTCACAAGGTTGGTTTTCTTACCTTGAGCCACGGCTGCCCCAGTGTATAGCAACATAATAGTATAGCAGCAACATTCGGCTTAATAAACAAGACACGACTGAAATGCTCTTGAGTATGGCACCTTAACCCCCTTATCTGCTCCGGGCAAGTGTGTACACTGCCCCCTAGTCTTCACTAGTATGTGTGAGCTGCACTGCACGGATGGATTAAATGCGGAGCTCACATTCCTCTGTGTGCAAGCACAGTAGGTCAATAGTTCGCTTTCACTTTACTTCACTTTCATAAACTGAATTACTTACATGGTGGAAAATAATTTAGAAGAAGGAATAAAGACAAGATCTCTTTTCGGGTGAGTTAGATGGAGCTTATGACTGCCAAGATCTAAAGGGTTAAAAAGTGAAGTGAACAAATATTTTAGCCTTAAAAGGGGATTTCGCGCTTTCTTTCAACTTTAATTGGAAAACCCAAGCGTTATATTTCACACAAGCTGGAGTGAACATAACAGGATTGTGTATCTAAGCTGTGATATAATGGTGTTTAGCTCTATTAGGAAATAGTGTCATCTGCTAATTTTTCCCATCTGTTCAGTGATGTAGCTGAGCTGATGAAATAAGATAAATACAGGAAAATAAGAAAGGGAAGGGTTAATCGTTTTACAGGTTCCTGACTTGCATTCATCCTTTGGTTTCTTTATCAACCTTTTCATTTGCCAAAGATATGTCCATGCTGTGGGTCACGGACACATGACAGAAGCATACAGATGAGAGGAAGGGAGAAAAATAGAGATCAGGCTGTGAATAGAAACAGGAAGAGAGAAAGAGTGTAACAGTTTTGCCTTTTGCTCATCTTGAGTGGCCACTGAAAACCACTAAGGGTCCATTTCCTGAAGTCTCTGTCTGTGCATCATCAAAAACGGCGTTCAGGGAGCGATATCAAGTAGCACGTTTAAACCAGGACGCTGCAGCTCGACAGGAAATTAAACGATATCTTACTAGCAAGGGATTAAGTTTAGTAGACTATGTACAAGAAAACAGACCAGTTTCACTTTTTTTGTGAGTTTGATGCAAAGCCAAATAAAATCTATTGAAATTTCAAAGCTTTGAGAAGAGAATTTCTATTTTTCACTACAGCAGATGGAGGTGTCAAAATAGAAAAAAGTGCTCATGTAGCATTATATAAGGCAGAAAAGACACAGTTACGCAAGTGAAAAATTTTTTTAAAGGTATAATTATCTCCATTGCAACGCTGACATCGTGTCTGCTTCTTTCACGTTTCGAAACTATATTTACAAAGTCGGAGTGACATGAAAGCCTAATTAAGATCGACTTGAGCAGCTTGATAAAGCAATGTCACATCATTTTCACTGGCTCTTAAGCATGTTTCAGCCCATTTCGCACCCTGTTACACTAATTAACAGCTGAGACCACGACCGCATGAAATTACATCCAACAAAATCGGCTGCTTAACAAAGGCGATTTTGACAGTTCTTGGACAGTCTAGAGGCTGGTGCGAGCATGACATCAAACAATAATTATGTCTGTCATCATAAGCCTTTCCTGTGTAAGTGGCACTTGTTTTGCAGTGACTCCTCCAAAGCAACCGAACAGAAAAAGGGACAACTCAAGCATGGAAAGCATAACCTGGTGGTGACAGCTTTTCTACACGGCTACAAGTGAGTCTCAACAAATCCCCCCCCACCAAAAAAAATGTTTTCTTTTTTTCCCCCATTTCCCGTACGGATTCAGTCACATGTAGGAAAGAGAGCGTTGAGTGATTTGACAGGAAACGAGAAGACTTTTGTCACATCAAAGGAAGCAGACTGGCCAGTGTCAGGAGACACTGATGCATAACCAAAATGCATTACGTTCACTTCAGAAAATGACTACATATCCATGCTGCCATCTTGTAGGAGCTGTCGAACGGCCGTAATCTCTCCGCAAAAGCAGATGGTTTTAAATGCACTGTGCTGGCGAACAATTCTTTTCATTTCCACGTAATATGGAATTCAATGCCTGAGTTACTTTGACATCTGATGAGTCAAAACTTTCTGAGCCAATCTTAGTCAATACTTCAAGCTTGGAAAAAAAAATATGTTCCACAAAACCAAAGCGTTTCTCACCAGAAGGGACATGTGTGTATGTGTGTGTGTGTGTGTGTGTGTGTGCGCGTGTGTGTGAACAGTCATGTGAAAAACAAAGTACACTCTCTCAATTTAATGGTTTTATATCTCAGCACATATTAAAAAAAATCATTTGGTCCTTAACAGGTCTTAAAATCCATTAAATACAATCTCAGATCAACTACAACGTAAAATAAATTACACAGTGTCATTATTTATTTACCAAAAACTCAGCCAAAATGCAGAAGCAGTGTGTGATTAAATAAGTACACCCTTACTGCTTCCTTAAGAATTAACAGGGCAAGTAGCAGCAAGGTGCTGCTAATCAAATTCCCTTGTTTAATCAACAGGTGGGACCTCTATAAAAGTAGAACTTCTGGCAGTAAGGTGTATGTTAACACAATGCCAAGGAAGAACACCACCAGCAATGATCTTAGAGAAGCAAGTTTTACTGCTGATTAATCTGGAAACAATGTCACGTTCATAAATTCTACAGTGAGAAAAATTAGAAAAAAACATTCAGGACAGTTGCTAATCTTCCCAGGAGTGGACATCCTAGCAAATTCACTAGACCGAGCATGTTAAATGTTCAAGTTCATGACAGTACAATTAGGACAAAACTTAACAACTACAGCTTGTTTGGAAGGGTTGCAAGGTTCTTCTTTCTAAAAAGAGCAAAGCAGCATGGCTTACGTGTGCAAAATTGCATCTGAACACGACTTGTGGAACAATGTCCTTTGGCCAGACAAGACCAAAGTGGACTTTAACTTGTGTTATATATACACACTTTATTTTATTCTAGATGTATATATTTCTAATCTTATTTTAGATTTTATTTTATATTCTATAATTTTAATTTAGGACTATTTAATTTTACTTTAACTCTAGTGTGCCCTTCTATTACTGTTTACTTACTTATTACTGTTTACTTACTTACCTAGTTTATATTCTGTGGACGACAGTCAAATGGCATTTCACTGCAGGTTGTACCGTCTATGACTATGCATGTGACAAATAAATCTTTGGATCCTGAATCTTGAATCTTGGAGATGTTATGCAAGTTATTTACTTTTTTACATTTTAGAGAACTTTCTATTTACATTAAAAAATAAATTGGGACCTTTTACATACGGCGTTTTCATTTTAAGTGATGTGTGCTTTGATTACTGTTGTTTAGTAAGTAACCATAAATGATATTTTAGATCATAAGATATGCACTGTTTCATTAGAATAAAACATCTCAGCTTTAATACTTTAGAACGTGCGTTAGTAATCTAAGATTCAAAGATTCAAAGTTTTATTTGTCACATGCATAGTTATACACGGTACAACATGCAGTGAAATGACCTTTGA